>CAUYRT010065866.1:0-13925 GCA_963574885.1 Lepilemur ruficaudatus
TTTTGTGAAGAATGGGAGAGGAGCTGTGCAGAGATATTTAACAAGTGAAAGATCACCAGCTCACATGGTTGGGTGAAATTTCTTCAGTCTAGCACATCATCGTGGGTATGGGGGGCAGAAAGGTGAGTTTTAGGACTGATACCAAGGTCAAAAGATTGCAGAGTAGATGCAGTGAAAGGACCATGGTTTGAATGTTTGTCCCCTCTAAGACTCATGTTGAAATTTAATCCCCAATGTGGCAGCATTGAAAGGTGGGGCCTTTAGGAGGCAGAGTCCTCATGAACAAATGAACGGATTAACAAGTTATCATGGGAATGGCATTACTGGCTTTAGAAGAAGAGGAAGAGAGAAGGGTTTGGGACTTTTGCATTTAAAGGGGCTAGTGTGCTCAGGCCCTCACCACGTGATGCCCTGCACCACCCCAGGACTCTGCAGAAAGTTCTACCTATCTAAAATAATCAAAAGGATCAGGATCTAGTTTTAAAAAGTTTATTCAAGGAAAAGCTAGGAATAGCCACCCAGGAAATATGACACCAGAGAAATGGTGTCAGTGCTCTGAAGTTAAATGTTAAGGTCTTGCTTCTATAGGTAGAAAACAAAGAAATTTACAGTATTTTCTATGAAAGGATGTTTTATGAGTTACAACAATTTTATTAGTTATAGTTTGTTTTATTTTCCTTATAGCTTGTTTTCATTTCCTTTCCAATTTAAAATAGTATATTTAATATTCCATCTAAGACAATGTGATAGTCATGAAGTTTTTGTGAGAGAGAGGAAAAAAGCGAAGTTAATCTATAATGAAGATCAACAGTGAAAAGGGAGGAAGTCTTCCCTAGTGCCCTTTAGTCATTTACAACATTTTACAAAACAATGTAGGTAAGGAAGAAGGCTAACCTATGATTGGAGAAGCAAAAGTTACAGCTATCTGTCATGTAACTCAGGTCTCATAACCACATTCCTTTAAGGCTCAGAATACTTTGAAATTTCAACCTTACATGGGAAAAGGCAATCATCAGATGCCAATGCCAAGATGACACACATGTAGGAATTATCTGATAAGACTTAGAAGCAGCATTTATGAAAATGCTCCAGGAAGTAAAGGCAAACACTCTTGAAATATAAAAAGCAAGAAAATGTCAGTAAAGGAACTGAAGATATAAAGAAGAAACACATGAAAATTTTAGAACTAAAAAACACAAAACTGAAAAAAAAAAACCCTTACTGAATGGGCTCAGCAACAGAATAGAGATGACAAAGAAAAGCACAAGTGGGGGAGAGACAAGATGGCTGATCAGAGACACCAGCTGCCAGATTGTCTCAGAAAGAAGAAAAGGTTTGAGATGAAAAAGAACAAACAAACAAACAAACATGGATTGGATGTAATTCTGAGGGAAAAGTGCCAGAACCTACAAGAGAGTCCACAGGAAGAAGTTGTGCAGTAGAATAAGAAAGAGCAAAATATCAGCAGAGGTCAACCCCCAAAGGGCTTGGAGTCAAACAAAAAGTGTAGGTGGAGTGGTTTTTTTCTCCCTATCTCACATCTCTGGCAAGCAGCAGGATCCTGAGCTGCTGGAGAGCCTTTCTGCCCTCACAAGCCCAAAAGTGCTACTGCCAGTGAACTGGGAGCTTCTTGAGGACAAAACATGAGGCTGCCAGCCCTGTTGGGGCACTCCCTGTCACCACAGATCTGAGCCAATATGGCAGGCACCATATTGTTTCTCCACCCACCATGCATTGTTGTCCTCCCCAGGAGCCTTCAGCTCCTCAGTCTTCATCTTGCTTGTTCCCACACAAACATTTCCCAACTCTGGCCCAGACTGCAGGAGCCACAGGGGGCCAGTGAGTCAAAATTATAAAAGCCATGTACGACAGACCCACAGCCAGCATCACACTGAATGAGGAAAAGTTGAAAGCATTCCCACTAAGAATGGGAACAAGACAATGGTGCCCAATGTCACCATTTCTATTCAACATAGTGATGAAAGTCTTAGCCAGAGGAGTCAGGCAAGAGAAAGAAATAAAGGGTATCGAAATCAGATGATGATTTCAAAATGCCTTGTCATTTAACTACAAAAACATGATGAAACCAATTTTTAAAAAATTATTACCCATCCATGCATGACATTAGACTTTTAAGAGTGACACCTTTGAAAACGTTAGGACTATTATTTTGCTGATCACCAAAGGTTTTAATTGTGTCTATAAAATTAACATGCAAAAACATTCCTTCTATCTATCCTGCTTAATATTCTGCTTCTATTTCTTCTTCATCCTTCTGAAATCATGAGTAACGAATTCACTCAGAAAACATGAGCTCAATAGCACTGCCAAAATAGACCGGTTTTGTTAATTTAATGAAATAATTCAGGGGTGAGACCTTCATCAGCTACTATGTGTCTTGAGAGGAGTTCATTATTGTAGCTACATGTTCCACTATTTTTCTGGACACACAACTAGCTTCTGATACGTCTTTAAATAGAAAGTAATGAATGTAAAACTATAGAATTTCATACAAATGTCAGGTTCTGTTATTATTTTTCGCCGAGCTCTGAATGTCATCATTCAGAAACCACCTAGGGCTCAGGGAGATGCTTTTGCTCATAAAAACCCTTTTGTTTCTCTCAGTGAGCAGGAGCGTGAGGTAGAGGCACTCTCTAAACACTGAACCAAGAGCTATTCAGGTAGAACACTGAAGGATAAGCAGAAAGTGTCCTTTGTTCAACAACTTCATTGGACTTAGAACTGATAACAGCCACAACAAAATGAAGGAGCAGTCCTTGCTAAGCCGTGTGTCTTGCAAGCCGGACAAGCTAAAAGCTACTGTAGCGCGTGGCACACTGAACTGGGTGATTTGAGGAGACATGGGCAGGGTGTAGGACCTCAGAGGACAGGCTGATAGGAGCCCAGACTTCTGGTGGATGGTGCAGGAAGGACTGGAGAGGGAGCATTGACACCCTGGCCTCACCTTCCTCCTTCCTTCTCAGCTCTTGCCAAGTCCCCATTGGCCAAACACACCTGGAAACCAGAAAGCAAGTTGGGCCAGCCTCTGTGGGCACAGAGAAAGATGGAGAAGGGTAGAGAGGGGATCTGGGGTGGATAGAGGCGTTATCTAGCACAGGACACTGCTCAGCTGTTTAGGACAGAATCCACCATCTGAGTTTAAATCCCAGCTCTGCCATAAACTGTGTGCTGTGTGGATTTGTGGAAGCCACTTAACTTCTCTGAGCCACAGTGTCCTATTCTGTTAAAAAGGAGGGAAGGATATCTATCTCACAGAGTTATTGTGAGGATAAGGTTAATATATATAACATTTAGCCCAGTGCCTGGCACACAGTAAGTGCTAGATAAAACTTAAGTTACCTTCCCTCCTCCATAAAACTTCCTCTCTGCCTACTTCTTTTAAACCAAGCCTAGATATCTACTTTCTTTTTCAATATTAGCATGCATTAGAAAAATCCTCTTATTCCTACAAGCCCTGGGGAAGTGTCAGGATCATTTCAATGTCAGATGCATCACGATAATAATTGCCTTGAGTCAAGATATTATTTAAGCAGAAAACATTTTTTATTCTTCAGAAATGCTGCACATACTGCAGGGACTAATTTGGCCCTTAGCAGATAATTCAGCATAAATTACCACCTATTTACCAGAAGCAGCAGTTTATTTCCTAGGACCTCTAGACATTTGACACCAGCTGCAGCCTATCTGTTCCCTTCAGGTAATGGGATGCAGAACACTTTCACTGCCTCCTTGCCATTTGGGAAACTCAGAAGATTTGCCATAAGCCAATTGCTTATTCCAGGGATTAGAGCTTTTTTTTTTTTTAATGTGAAACTGCACACCATTTTACAATGTCATTTCCAAGTTCTGATGGAAAGTCTATCTTGTATTCCTGTAATCATCTAATGTGTTTATCCGTCATCCCCTAGACTGGAATATTTTCTGTTATTCCATGTGCCCACAGTAATTCCCAACGGTGATGGTTGCCCTGCAGCTCCAGAGGAATCCGGACCACGCGCAGGCTGCAGGTTTCCCTGGGGTGCTCCAATGGCAATGGGAAAAGTTGAGGGTATTAAAGGCTCACAAAATTATAATAATGCTTAAATGTGTATCCACTTTCCACTTTACTAAGTAACATTACAGCCATTATGTCGACTGAGGTAGGGTCGGGATAATTACCTCCTTGCTCTTCACAGATGAGTAAACAGACTCCATGAAATGTTAAGGAGCTTGCCCAAGGCCTCCCAACAATTTGGGTTGGCACAGTCTTAGAATATAGGTCTTCCAATTATTCTAAAGTGCTTATCGAGGGATGACTAAGTAAATTTACTAAATTGACATCCTACAGTCACCGGCTGACTGCCTGCTGTCTGTAAAAGAATAAAACAAAGACTACCAGAGCTTTAACATCAAAAAACAAAGCAGAGTTTAGAGTTTTCTTCTTTGCCTGACGAGAAAACACTCATCAGTTAAAAAAAAAAAAAATTCACTGACTAGTTTGTTGAGAGGGGAAAGTCAGAATTTCATAAATGCTTCATCGTTGGAGGGGATTCAGGTGGTTATGCTAAATAAGCATTCAATGGAGAAGACAGACCCAGACCATAAATCTTACATGACTGGTTAAAACAAGTTCCATTGCTCATTGGAGGAGAAAGAGTCTTCAGTTAGGCCGAATGAGGGGCTTGGGAAGGGGGACGGTCACTAAAAGTTGACATTTCTTTATCAGCTGCATTGGCTTACTATAATAGTTAAGCACAGCATTGAGTTCTACATCTCAAACTTGCACACTTCTCAAACGTTCATCAGAATCCCCTGGAGAGCTGTGAAAACACAGATTGCTGAGCCCAACACCAGAGTTTCTGATTCAGCAGGACTGGCATAAAGCCTTGTTAGAACTGCTTTCCTAACAAGTTCCCCAATGATGCTCTGCAGCTGATCCAGGGGCCATGCTTTGAAAACTACTATTTTAGACAGATGATGCTCTAAGTAGAGAGTTTTTGTTACCAACCTTTTCGTTACCAACCTCCTCTTTATTATCTAACTACTAGACAACTCTCTCACACCCAGGAAAGACAGAGGTCTCTCTGGATAATAACCTTTTATTCTACTTATGGGAAATCTGCCCTTCTTTGAAACAGTAGTTCTCAGAGCAGGAAACTATTTTTATGGGGGATGGGGAAGGCATAAAGAAATTGCTAATGGAATCTCAAGTCAACACAACTTCATACCTTTTATCTGTTCATTTCCCTTCCTTGGGAGGAATCAGTACTGAATTACTTGACTTGCCTTTTTAAAAATAGCATCACATCCATTGATTCAATCTCATTACACTGAGAGTTTGCTTTGATTGCCTTATCTTCCCAGATCAATGATCACATTCTTCCATGTTCATAATTTTCTCCCATCTTATTTCTGGTCAGCTTACAATCTGCTTTATTTCTATTATGACTCAGCCTTACAGTTCTCCAAGCTTACAATTCTCCTTGTAAGAACCCAGTGTTCTTCGCTTACCTTCTTTGCTCTTTTTTGAGCTCTGTCCCTCACTGCCTCATAGTAGTTACTTGTGTACTTGCGGGATCTTGCAGTGGATTGGTGTCTGTCGGGCAAAGGAGCTTGCTATGAGGCTTTCTTTTCCTCACACCACCAGTGAATATCCCAAAGATGTTCTTCTGTTTTCTTCTAAAAGTTTTATTGTTTTACATTTTATGTTTAGGTCCATGACCTATTTCGAGTTAATTTTTATATAAAGTTTAGGGTGTAGTTTGAAGTTCATTTATACGCATATGGACATCCAATTCTTCCTGTACCATTCATTGAAAAGACTGTCCTTTCCCTTTTGAATTGCATTTGCACTTTTGTAAAAACGCAATTGGCCGTATTTGTGTGGGTCTATTTCTGGATGCTCCATTCTGTCTCATTAATCTATGTGCTTATCTTTTTGTCAATACCATGCAGTCTTGATTATTGGAGCTTTTTAGTGAGCCTTGAAACCAAGTAATATGACTCTTTCAAACTTGCTATTCTTTTTCAAAAATATTTTGACTTTCTTACCACTAAGTTTAAGCAAAAAGAAAAAAATTAATAAAAAATTATTTTGACAATTCTAGTTCCTTTAATTTTCTGCATAAATTGTAGAATCAGCTTGTGAATACCTATAAAAAACTCTACCCTCAGGTGATTATTAACTTGTACTATTTACTGTGGCTAGTTTGTGGTCCTTAAACTTTAGTGTGCTAAGAATTTTTAAAATGTATATTCCTGGACCAGACTTTGAATATTCAATACTCCTGCCAGGGGCCAAGGCATTTCCATTTTTAACACTGTCCATAAGGTGATCTGATATAGGTGGTCATGGAGTATGATTTGAGTAACATGACCCTCACTTCCCTGGAACCTAGAAAATGCTCCATAGGCTTTGACAAATCTTATAAATACTATTATACATCCACAAATTTGGTGAAACAACATGGCATTGGGTTCACCATTAATTCCAAAAGCTGGTAACACACATCATACAATATTATGGCCAATCACTATTGTCCAGCCAGTGCTGGAACACAAACCACAACCTCACAGATGTCTAACTGCCCCACTTTGGGTGACAAGGAAAATGATGTGAATATCCAAGTCCCATGAGTAGCTCTATGATGTTTACCCTATCCACCAATTCCATGCACATTTTCTTATACTAAGGGCAGAATTCTTAAACCATTCCCAAACAAGGAAAAACTAGATTGGAGAGATTCACAAGGTAAGTGATAGAGTTTCAGAGGAAAACATCAATCAAATGAATAGGTTCTCTAGAGAAAAATTGGTTTAATGGCTATAAATATTAACTTTGTTTTACATTGAAATATAGATTAACCAACTTGCTCAGGGAATTGGACATTCTTTTTAATTTAATTTTCTCAGTAATGGGAGAAGGAAAGTTAACTAGAAAAAACTTCCAGTAGAAAAATCTTTCTAAAATGGATTAATCTACTTTCTACCTTATTTATTACGAAGCACTCGTTGCTTTGCTTGTTTCCTAAAGGTAGAAAATCACAACTTATAAAAGATCAAAGTGAATTTAAGAGGCTTCTCACAGGTCCCTAAACCAAGAGGCTCACAGAATAGTCTTGGCAAACTGGTGGGAAGAGATCCATTAACTATTGTAGGTTGCTGCTGGGGATGTGATCTCCCTTCCAGGTGTTAATTGCTTTGCTTTTAGGCTAAGACAGCTTAGAAAGGGAGCAGGGAGAGTAAGAATTTAGGGAGAGACCAACCTTCAGACTTTAAAGAGCCTTCTCAGAAGCCCCAGAATCAGCAGTGAAGTTAATCAGGCTCTGAATGAAGAGGTCTGGCACATGGCAACATTGGTTCCCAGTGGGAGAAACAAAGACGAAATTCCACTCAGAAAATGACCTTTCTTTGGCTTAAATTTTATCCAGTGAATGCCTATTTTTAAATCTTTCTATAAGATTTCTTGAGGCGCCATAGGGAGGCTTGATGAATCTTTTAACAGGCAGTGTAGTCTAGGGGTTCCTAGGTGGATCCAGAGCCAGGCTGCTTTGATCCCCACACTGGTTTCCCTGCCTGCTGCAGTATAACCTTGGGAAAGTCACGGCGTGTCTCTATTCCTCAGTTTTACCATCTACACAGTGAGGGAACCAGCAGCACCTATCTCACAGAGTTCATTGTTGTAAAAATCAAATGAATGAATGTGTAATTATAAGATGCTCAAAATAGTCCCTGAATAGTAATTACTATTACTACTACTTAAGCGTTAGCCATTAGAAATAATAACATTATTTCTTTATGAAGGAGGATATAAGACCCAGAAAGTATACTCTCTGAGGAAGATATTGTAGGACTTGGAAGGTGGGTGCTGTTTCTCTTTTTGTCTGTGTTTTAAACCAACTATTTATTGTTTATTTGCAAGATGGTCACACTCTTGGAAGAGAGAATGCTACGGTTTGATGAACACCCCTGTAGCAAATGTGCCATTCTTAAGGTTGACCAAAGAGAACATCCTGGTGAGATTCACCTTATCTTTAGGTCTGCCCCTTTAATACTGAGCACCTCCTTTTTAAAAGCTCTGATCAGAGCATAGACAAATGGTCCTTCCTTGAAAACTACAGCACAGCCTCTGGGTTGTTCAGAGAAGGCTGAAGTACAAACTGGAGGAATAACAAATGGGAAAATAAACTCAGAGACTGCCACTAATGAAGCCAATCTAAACACAAGCATGGTTTGTTCTCCAGGCATTTCAATCTGTCCTATTCCCTTGGACTTGTGGTAAATGAGGTCTTGCCTAGGTCCCTTACTCAGGGAATGAAATGTTTAACCCCATGCAACCTGCAGTCTACTCATGGACAGCAAGGCCCCTTAGCACCTAACCGAGGACAAGCCAGGCTTCCCCTGGCCTCCTAAGGCCCTCCCTCTCAATGAAGCCTACCATGGCTGACGCCCTGCCACTTCTTTGGAAATGGGTAGGTGCCTTCAACTATCTCAGAATCCAACACGATATCCCCCAACACTCACATTAGCAGCAGAGTTATCATTTCCTTTCGACCTCTCTGGGGCTGCAATTTACCATTGGAAAGCAAGAGGATCCCCAAATAGTCGTAAAGGAATTGTACTGGAAAGAAACCAGAAATAAAAAAGATTCTTTTGTATGTCCTTATTTACGGGAAAAAGAAAAAAAATTTAAAAAAAAAAGATCCTATGGAGGCGGAGATGATTCCAAATAATTCTCAAGAGGTTGAAAGGTGGACGGAGTGCCTACTGGAACTTGAGCACACACGGGCTGCCCCGTGGCGGGAGCTCCAGGAACACAGTAGCGGCAGCTGCACATCCTGCTCCACTGGGCACTGAGAAGCACACGTTCTCGTAGCATCCCAGAAAGACAGCTTCACTGTAGGATGAAATGCTTTATTTTACAGACAAGAGCTTCCTTCCACCACCTCAAACTAGACTGCTAGGCCCCCTGATGATAGGTCACCTTGTAAGCTGTGGTCAAACAAGGACATGGGATGTGCCATGAAAGGGGATGAAACTTAGTTCCCTAATGGCATTGAGTCAGAGCTGGCCTGCCTCAGCAAGGTGTGGCGGTGGAGAGGTGCCCCGCCCAGGTCTCCCTTTGAGACAGAGCTTGCCACTCAGCTGCAAAGATCCAGTTTAGCTGACAGCCTGAAGCTGCAATGCCAAAGCCATGCTCTTCCCAGGCAGCCTCTCAGTCTGGTGCTAAGCATGGTGGAAACAATTTCTACTCAACACGGGACTCCTCTAACAGACCGTCTGTAACCGAGATCTCCCCGCTGGGTTGAGCAAGGCTGTGAGATCTGCACTGCAGTCCAATGAGCTCCCTTCCCAGTGCTACTTTCTCTCCCCTTTCTTTTCACAGCTGTCAGATCTGCATCATGGTCTAACGCTTTCCCTACTCTGTCCTGCTTCCTTCCCTTTATCTTTCTTGGCTTTCGTCCACACTCCCACTCCCACCCTCCATAAACCTCTCGCACTCCCAACTGTGTCTCAGCATCGTCTTCCCAGAGGACTCAGCTGACATAGCTGATAGGAACAATGGTTCAAGAAAGCCGGTGATTAGGTGAGGTGCTGGGCCTGGCTCACTGACTGCCAGCCTGGCAGTGAGGACCTCACTCTGGATGGTGCCGTGAGTGGTGGGGGATGTGGCTCATCCCACTAACCGTCCTCTTCTAATATCGCCCCGTGGAACTCTAGAGGAGCTGCTCCCCGACCATGTATGGAGAAGGAGCCCCACATGGCACAGGAGGACTGTGGTAGCCACCAAGGTATACCACTTAGATCTCTCTTCAGAGAAAGGACTTGGCACTTGGCTATCAGGATCTGTCTCAACTCTCAGTTCCAGGCCATGCTTTTCCCAGGCAGCCCCCAGTCAATGACTGAACACAGCAGGGGTGCTAGGGCCTGGCCATTTCTGCTCATTGCAGGACACCTCTAATAAGAAGCTTTGCTCCAAATCTCTTTATGGGCTTGGCCAAGACTTTGTTAGATCTGTAGCATGGTCTGAAGTTGTCCCTGCCCAATTCTGCTTCCTCCTCACTTTCCTCTCACTGGTGTCTGATCCATATCACAGTCTGAAATCTTCCCCTGCTCTAGCCTGCTTCCTCCTCCTTTATCAATTTTTTTTTTTTTTTTTGAGACAAGATCTTGCTCTGTCACCAGGCTAGAGGGCAGTGGCATCAGCCTAGCTCACAGCAACCTCAAACTCCTGGGCTCAAGCGATCCTCCTGCCTCCTGCCTATAGGCTCCTGCCTATAGTCCCAGCCTCTTGAGTAGCTGGGACTATAGGCTTGCACCACCACATCTGGCTAATTTTTCTATTTTTAGTAGTGACGAGGTCTCGCTCTTGCTCAGGCTGGTCATGAAGTCCTCAGCTGAAGTAATCCTCCCACCTTGGCCTCCCAGAGTGCTAAGATTACAGGCGTGCACCCAACCCCTTCCTCCTTTATCTTGACTCTTGAACTCTTGACTGTCTCCCATCATACTCCCAAACTAACACACAAAGCTCAGTGGACCCCGAGGACTCCTCCAAGAATGTGAGCCCACTGAACCCTCCCTGGGGAAGCAGAGCCTGAATCCCCACTTTGAGAGACGCTCAGACAGAGGTCCTGAACTACTGATTAGGGAGGTTACAGGCAGAGGCCTTACTGCACCAGAACTATCTTGGCTCTTCCAGTTGAAAGTTGTGCCTTTGGAGGATTAAGAAGATTGCTGGTCAACATAGGTGTCCATCAACAGAGGATTGGTTAAAGAAAATGTGGAATACTCTTCATCCATAAAGAAAAATGAAATCGTGTCTTTTGCAGCAACATGGATGGAACTGGAGGCCATTACCTTAAGTGAAACAACTCAGACATAGACTGACAAATGCAGCATGTTCTCACTTATAAGTGGGAGCTAAATAATCTGTACACATGGAAGCAGAGTGTGGGAGCATGGACAAGGGAGACTTGGAGGGGTGTGGGGTTGGGGGAGTGGATGATGGGAGGTTGCTTGGTGGGTACAGTGTGTGTTGCTCCAGTGATTGAGGCACTGAAGGCCCTGACTGCAATTTATCGATGTAGCAAAATTGTACTTGCACCCCATGAATACATACGAACAAACAACAAATGGGGAAAAATATTATTGAAAGTGAAAAGCTGTCTCAGAACATAATCTCAATACATTTTCTTCTCAACTCTGACTTTTAATACCAAAATAACAGATTCCTGGCAAAGCAAGGAATGCATGTTAGGAAGATTAGAAAAAATGTTTTGGGGATAAAGCTTCTTAGTCAAAGGGCTTCACATGAAGGTTGGAGGGAAAGGGAAAAAATGCTGAGAAGAAACTACTAAATCACATAAATAGAAGTTGCCATGAATGACACAGAAAGAAGATTCACAGAAGAAGATAGAGAAGCTCAGTAATTCTAAGAAAATAGCAGAGAATCAGATTGAGAATAATACTTAAGGCTTAATTATTCATATTTCAATGCATAAGATAATACAATATAACTGAAACTTTAAAACAAACAGATTGCCCCAAGTTGGGTTTCCCAGGAAGCAAACCCTGCGATGGAGGTTGGCATGTAGGGAGTTTACTGGGGAGTGGTTTTGGAATTAATACCTGTGGGAGGGAAGAGAAGAAGGAGAAATGAGCAGAGGGAGAAGTAGAGCTTTGATGCAGTCTCAATGAACTGCCTTTGCCAACCCTTCTGAGGTATGAGGATGAGATGACCTTCAGAGCTGTCCCAAATTGGGCATGGGGGCCCATGCGGCCCTTCACCTCCCACATTAAGCAGTCAATGGATGCAGGCTACCTTGGAAGGGGCATAGCCATAGGGTGTGGGGCAGTCCCCAAAGGGGGTGACAGGTAAAGACCAGCTTCAGTGGCACTCCCAGTAGCTGGAATAATAAGTCCTTTGTTCCTGAAGGGGAACAAGTGTTGCATGATAGCACCCACACTCAGATAAATACGATTACCTAGATGTTACTGAGACTTGCTGTAATTGGGGAAATGGAACTGGTTTACACAATGGAATGGTATATGTTTTTCAATATAAACAGATCTGAGAGCTGGGTGTGGTGGCTCATGCCCGTAATCCTAGCACTCTGGGAGGTGGAAGCAGGAAGATTGCTTGAGCTCAGGAGTTCAAGACTAGCCTGAGCAAAAGCAAGACCCCCATCTCTGTTAAAAATAGAAAAATTAGCTGGGCATCATGGTACGCACCTGTAGTTCCAGCTACTCAGGAGGCTGAGGAGGGAGGATCGCTTGAACCCAGGAGTCTGAGGTTGCAGTGAACTATGATGACACCACTGCACTCTACCGGAGCGAGACTCTGTCTAAAAAAAAAACAAACAAAAAAACAAACAAAAAAAATCCAGATCTGATAAACATGGATATCATCGCGTGTCAAATCTGCAAATATATGGAACCCACAAGTACAGCATACAGTACATGGAAGAAAATTAAATGAGAGGCAGAGAATACCGTTATGTATGGGAACATGCTAACATGCCAGGCTAAATGGAAGAGTTGGAGGATGCTTTCCTAAATCAAAAGATAAAAGTGTCACAGAGGTAAGATGTAATATTGATGGGTTATTTGAACTATTTAGACACCTGTTCTAAATCTCTATAACAATTTTAGAATTTAATACATTCTTGACTTGCCTTCCTGATAATTTCATCTTTCAAAAGGTACAAGAAAGAATGACAGGAACTGCTACTCTACACTTAATTCTGACCGGCAAGGAGGAATTTGTTGATGACGTTTATATGATAGAAATCTTTACTTCAACAAACATGTGAAATAAAATGCAGTCCTTGTCTTCCTGAAGACAGAAGAGAGGGATCATGTCATTCCAGATTCTGTAATTAATCGGGTGGGGGGGGGAAGAACCTCCGGTCATAGTAGACAGGTACTTGAGGCTTTAGGAAAACAAACTTTGAAAAGTTCACAGCAATATAATTATAACCCCAAGGCCAGAGGAGTACTTTTTATAAATTGTGAAACTCTGAAAAATTAAACTTTGTACTGTAATATTACCTGCAGAAACCAATATGACCCAACAGGGGGTTCTCTGATGAGTCTATATTTTGAAATGATGGGCAAAAAATGAGAGAAAGAGCACAGACTAAGGTGAGTAAGAAGATGATCCAACTCCTGTAAGAAAATGACAAAAGGAAAACTCTGAGATGAGCAGAGTAACGCTAAATGAGAAGCAGCACAGAAAGGGCTTTAAAAACACACCCAGTTTGAAGCAGGCAGATGGAGGAAAGGCTAAGCTGTCTGCTGAGGGAAGATCCCGTTAAATGATAACAGAGAAAATGCAGAGCCACTCAATCGCTTCTTTCTTCTCCAGAAGGAACATGATCTCCAAACTGAGAAGAGTAGGACAGATATCCCAGGGAGTAAATTGAAGCACAACCTAAATGAGGAGGAGAGAGTCAGAGAAAACCCAGTCTACAGGCTTTGCAGACTGAATGAAAGATTACAGGTCTCAGAACCACTGTCTGTCATCTCAGGACTGGGTGTCAGAAATCTAAGTGAGGAAAAATATGGATTTTTCTAAAAGTAGAAAAAATGAATTAGGGAAGCTATAGAGTGAGGTTAGCATTACTCTCTACAATATTCTAGAATGCATGTTACATAAACATTTGTAAGCTAATCACTAAGACAGGCTAAATTACCTTCATGTTATTTTTTGGTAAAGCAACAAGATAGCTAGAATACAGGAATACTAGGCATAGTGAATCTTTTTGCCAGCACAATGCTTTGCGGAGATGCTTGTAATATTCATTTGAACAAGATGGAGGGATGTTGCCTAGTCTGTGGACTGGTCAAACAATTGCATTCAAATGTTTGTTAGCAGATTCATGTCCATCACAGAGGAAGATCCATAAGGCTGCTTATAGCTCTAT
>CAUYRT010065868.1:0-28770 GCA_963574885.1 Lepilemur ruficaudatus
GCTCATAAATTTATATCTACAGTCCATATTTCTCTCCGAAATTTATTTTCCTTCCTAGTATGTGCCAGTGAAGTATACTTAGAGTATTCCAGTACACCACCTGGCATCATAGAGATCTTTTATTCATCTAGTCTTTGAACCCACTGGAAGATACATCTGATAAGAGCAAGGACTTTGTATCCTCAGTACGTAGAACACTGCCTGGCACTTAGTAGACAATAAATATTTGTTAGGTGAAAGAATAAATAAAAGCATAACTGATTTCTCTCTCCAGCATCTAATTCTTTTCTTCCCATATTTGTGCTTTCTATCTATCTCCCTCCCTCCCTTCCTCCCTCCCTCTCTCTCTCTCTCCCTCCACCCCTGACACACATGCATTTTTACATAACTTGGATGCTGGTACCCGGAGACCCCCTTATCCCTTGAGATCTAGATTGCCTTGAGCCCAAGTCCCATGACCTGGAGTGCCCAAGCTTCCCATGGATTTCTGGAAATGTATGTGGTCTCGTGATCCCCTGTGCCTCAAGCATCCTCATCTACACATGCTGTCTCTGTCCAGCCAGCATCAACATAGATGTGTAATCCAGCCTTTCCACCAACCAGAGTACACAGAGTCACAGAATAGCCAGGGTCAGTCACATCACCAACTGCCAACAATGACGTGGGCGTTTCTAGGTTGTCCTTTGCAGACTCCCTTCCTCCCATGCTCCATCCAGCTTCTTCCTCCCACATCTTCCCTCCCTGTCCCCTTTCTATCCCTCTCCCCCCTCTTCCCCTTTCCTTCTCTGAACTGTTCCCAGTTCTCATCTTTTCCCTCACACTGAAGAGCACCAAATTCCTTCCCTCTATGAAGCACTGACCCAGTCTATACCCAGCTTTGGTCTCTACCATTTCCCCAGATGTTTACCTAGCTATCCATTTTGCTGGTGATGAAACTGAGAACTACAGAGAAGTTTTTGCTCAAGGTCACACAACACCAGAAAATAAAGATCACAAATAATCACATCATCTAGAGACAATCATCACTTCAGTAAATATTTCAATGGTTTTTCTATCATTGGATTTCTTTTTTTTTTTTTTTTTTTGAGACAGAGTCTTGCTTTGTTGCCCTGGGTAGAGTGCAGTGCAGGGGCATCAGAGCTAACAGCAACCTCAAACTCCTGGGCTCAAGAGATCGATCCTCCTGCCTCAGCCTCCCGAATAGCTGGGACTAAAGGCACACCACACCATACCCGGCTAATTTGTCTAATTTTAGTAGAGATGGGGTCTCTCTATTACTCAGGCTGGTCTTGAACTCCTGAGCTCAAGCGATCCTCCCGCATTGGCCTCCCAGAGTGCTAGGATTACAGGTATGAGCCACAGTGCCCACCCTCATTTGATTCTTTAAATGAGATATTAAATCACATTTTTGTAACCTGCGTCTTTAACTCAGTGATATGGCATGGATGACTTACCATGGCAATAGACACAGATCTACACCATGGTTTTCATGGTTACACAGTGTTCCATTATGTGGAGATAGCATGATGTAGCCATTACATGGTATTTTAAATAATGTTGAGTTGAACATCTTATCCATTCATTGTTATTCACTTGTCTGATATTTTATCTTGGTAAAAATTTTAAGAAGTGTCATCACTGAGTCCAAGAGTACACATCAGTTTACTTTAATATATTTGAGACTAAGAGATAATTTTATCTTTTATATGTATTATTTCTTATTACTTTTCTAGATTGAACAATGACAAAATTTATAATTAGGTGTTTTCCATTAGAGTATTAGTATAAAAACGGACCACTATGTATTATCTTTTCACATCAAACTACCGTCGGTAAATTTTGCCAAAATAAACATATAAATATTTCTCTCCGTGAGCTCACTAGGCTTCTCTGCATGGTGTGTCACACTCGAAACATCAGACAGTGAACTTTGGCCTAATGGTGTTGTTAGCACCTTCTAGTGGTAAGAAAGCAAAATCCAGCAGTGACGGTTCAGGTTTGTTGGGGTTGTTTTAAAATAAAAAACCCAAACACAATCTATTGCTTCATGGTATTTTTTACTTTTGTTAACATAGCTGCAAAGACTACAAAACTCCAAAAAAGAAACTAAAATATCTTGACGTCAATTCAAGCCTGATTTCATTTTAAGTATGAAACTATGTATTGGAGCTTAGTTATAAAAGGTCAAGATATTTCAGGGAATGTTAGGTCTTTTTTTAAAAGGTTAACTTTTCCCACTGTCTCAAATTTTTAAACACCTACTTAAACTGTAATTGTCTTTGTGGTTACTTTTTATATAGCCTCAGCTCAGCGTAATACTACTGACTTATGCTTAAACAGAAATGCTATAGTATTGTGCTAAATCACATCCATCTGGCAACAAGAATAGAAGATGTGACATTGTACATTTAGTACCAAAAGAAAGAAAATATGACCCTGTTAAGACTGGAAAATACTGAAGAAGAGTTATCTCCTGTTTCTTCCAATAGCATTCCCTACATTGGACAGCAAAGTGGGTCTCTGTCCTCATATTATGATGAGTTGGTTTAAAACACCATTATGAAGATTATCTGGGCCGGGTGTGGTGGGTCACACCTATAATCCTAGCACTCTGGGAGGCTGAGGCAGGAGGATTGCTTGAGGTCAAGAGTTCAAGACCAGCCTGAACAAGAGTGAGACCCCATCTCTACCAAAAATAGAAAAAATTAGCTGGACACAGTGGTTCATGCCTGTAGTCCCAGCTACTTGGGAGGCTGAGGAGGCAGGAGGATCGCTTGAGCCCAGGAGTTTGAGGTTGCTGTGAGCTATGACGCCACTGCACTGCACTCTACCCAGGGCAACAGAGCGAGACTCTGTCTCAAAAAAAAAAAGAAAGAAAGAAAATGCTAAGCACCTTGCTAGTTAATGGGAAGATATTATATAAAGTTTATAGCATAGCAAGAAAGAGAAACAATAGACAAGCAAAATTTGAATAAATCTGGATTTACAATTGCGGTGTCATGGAGAAAGACACCAGGGTGATGTAGGAGAGAACAGGGAGGTGGAGAGGGACATACCTTGAACAGGTGCCGGCTCCTCTCTGAGGCAGCTGTACCTGAGCTGAGACCTGAGGGAGGACTAAGAGTGAGGTGTAGGGGGAAGACAAGCTTCTAGAACGTGAGGATGATCTGTGCTAAGGCCCCTCTGAGCAAGTGTGGCTGGAGCGTGGAGAATGAGAGGAGCGGAGCAGGGGAGGAGAAAGAGGGTTTCTCAGCCTCAGCACTGCGGGCATTTGGGGCTGGCTGACTCTCTGTTGTGGGGCTGTCCTGTGCATTGCAGGATATTTAGCAGCGTCCCTGGCCTCTACCCCCCAGGTACCAGTAACCCCCGCACCCCAGTTGTGACAACCAAAAATGTCTCTAGACATTGGCAAATGTCCCCTGGGGCAAGAGAAGCACTGGGCTGGAGGTTCAGTCAGGGCCAAGTCAAGCAGGGCCTTAGAGGCCGTAGTGAGGTGCCTACACTTCACTCTCAGTCCAGTGGTGTTATAGCTGAATGTTTGTGTCCTCACGAAATTCATACACTGAAGCCCTAACAAGCCCCAATGTCCCAATGTGATGGTAGTAGGAGGTAGAGCCTGTGGGAGGTGACTAGGTCATGAGGGTGGAGCCCCCATGAATAGGATTAGGGCCTTTATAAGAAGAGACAAGAGGGCTTGCTTCCTCTCTCCCTGCTTTCTGCAGTGTGAGGATGCCGTCAGAAGACAGCTTTCTGTATAAGCTAGCCTTCACCAGACACCAGATCTGCGAGCACCTTCATCTTGGATTTCCCAGCCTCCAAAACTGTAAGAAATAAATATTTGTTGTTTAAGCCACCCCATCTATGGCAATTTGTTATGGCAGCCTGAAGTGACTAAGACAAATGGGAAGCCGTGGAAAATTCCAAATAGGTGAACTATGTGATCCCAATTACACAGTCTGTGATCTTTGAAAGTTCCCTTTCAAGATTCTTCAAGGATTGAGGTCACTACCACTTTGACTAGAATCTGCCAGTCCCAGTTTATTCCCAGCTCTTGGCTCCCTGGATCCAGATCTCATGCTAGGTCCACTTCCTGGAGTCACTTCCGCTGGTTCAGACAACGCCCCCACTGACTCGATTTTAAGCAGGCATCTGGGGAAGCACCTGAACCAAAACCCACTTTGCTCCTCTGAAAAGTTGGGGTATTACCTAGAGCGGTTGCAAGAATAAATGAAAAAAGTACCTGGCACAGTGTCTGGGCATAGTGGCACTCTGCAAGTCTTAGAAGGAAGTGGAACGAAATACCTCTTGTGGCAGACATGGAGGTGTGTCCCTCAGATCTCCATTCAAGAAAAAACTTGTTCAGCTGCCAAGAGTGCAGTCAGCTGACAGCCTCTAGCTGTCACTGCCTTCAGGCTCTACCGCATCTTAGCTGAGGTCATGCTCTTCCTGGAGGGCCCTGGGCCTGGACATTTCTGCCGAATGCAGGACTCCTCTACCAGGCAGTCTTGTTCCAGAGCTCTCCGTTGAGTGGATGGAGATCTGTGATGTCATCTGAGGCTCTCCTGCCCCATACGACTTCTCCAGTCCCTTTCATTTTCCATAGGCGTCACTTCCCAGTTAGCTACTTGTACTAACTGCTTCCCAGAGGACCCAACTGATGCATCTCTGTTTGCTTTCCCCTCTCTCTGGAACTTTCTTCTCCTTTTTTGCCTCCAAATTCCTGTTCATCCTTCTAGTCCCAATTCCAATGTTACTCGCTTTGCAGAGCTTTCAGGAAACTCTTACGGTAGGTGCTCTTCCCTCCGTGTATGCGCAAAACTTTATTTATGCCTTTACTTTATTATGGGGGAGGGGAAGGGAACCAGTATCTACTGAATACCTACTGTGGGCCGGGAGCTGTAGTAAGGAATTCTTATATATCTATATTCATCCTGAATTTTCACAGTAGCCTGGGAGGCAGGTCTTAACATTCCTACTTTGTAGACAAAGACTCAGTGCTGCAGTGATCTATCTGTATTCCACAATAATTTTCGTTTGTCTGACAAAAAACCCTATTCATTTTCACTATAATACTATGCATTTAATTTAACTACTTTATCTGATTGCATCTCTAGTTTTTGATAGTGGAAATGCCTTATTTGCTATTACAAACCAGAACCAGGGTCTATGTAATATACATGTAGTACATGCTTATGTACTACATGAGTGTAGAATAAATGAGTGACAGCTACATTGGACTTCCTCTACTGCTATGCAGAAAGCTGCATTTTGAATAATTGCTAAAATGTGTGGTAGTGTGACTCACACAGGCCCAGCAGCATTAGTCATACTGCTGCTTTGCTGCTGCTAAATGCCAGGATTAGAGAAAATAGAAACCACTAGGTTGCATGGAGGCAATAATGGGATTTGCAGCTAGGATCTCTCAGAACCTAAATTTTAAAAACCTGTCACTTACAACGAGGAAAAAAAGGCCAGGTCAGCTGGGCCTAAGGCCAAATGAAAGTTTAAGAATGAAGATGGCAGAGCTAGTTGATTTGCAGAAAGAAAAGGAACCTCACGGCTTCTAAGTTCTTGTGAATGCGGGGCTGGACCTTCTGGGCCCGCAACAGCAGACCGGGGAATGGGGTCAATGCAGCGGCCGGATCACGCATGTGGGCGGGGCGCACGTGTTAGTTCTGCTTCAGGAAATTATCTCTCCTTTTTTTTTTTGAATGCACAAATAGCTCAGTGTATTATCTTCATTTTTGGCTCCCACGTTTGAGACATCTGAGCTAAATCAATTGCCGAGAGCTACATACACTGCCACCATGGAGCTTCATGGCTTGTCTGTCCCCCACTTCATTGGCCTGAAAATGTGGGGAGTTGGAAGAGAACAGATAACATCTACGATTATTTCCAAAGGGAAAAATCTGTGATTCTCAAGTCCCTAGAAGGTTGGTGGGGGATGAAGGAGCAGCGATGAGGAGGCTGGAGCAGGGAAGTTGAGGCATGTATGGTTGATGTGACCCTGAGACTTGAGATGCTTGGCAACACGTGCAGCACAGATCCAAGTAAACAGTGCCACCTAGTGGCAACTCACTGTAACTCATCCATCTAGCCATCCATTTATCCATCAACGTATATCCATTATCCGTCCATTTAATATTTGTAACATGTCTACTATGCGCCACGTACTATTTAACAGTAAACAGTGAACAAGAGAGATTGTAAAGTCTCATCCCTAGGGAGACATTCTAATGGAGACATTCTAAGTCCCACGCCCCATAGTGGTAGTCTAGCCCTCAGCAGTTGACTTGGTCCAGATGTGTCAAACTTAGAGGCCAAAAATAAAGATAATGCACTGAGCAACTGGTTCACTTCTTTTAAAAAAAAAGTAAAAATTATCTTTTAATGGAGAAAAGATGGATATGTTATACGTTGGGTAAAGCAGCTTCTGAAACAAGCCAACTTGAAAGTCCCTTTTGTATGGTATTTTTAACTATACTACCTCAAGAACTTTTCTTCTCAATTCTTAACATTTCTAGGACTATAAACTAATTTTTAAAATGTGCTTAAATGTTTTTCTGTTGCTATTAAACACCATGAAAAAAGTAAATTACAAAAGTAAACTTTTTTACTTAAATTATTTTGGAGACCCAGGCTAGAGTGCAGTGGCACGATCATAGCTCACTGCAGCCTTGAACTCCTGGCCTCAAGCAATCTGCCCCCCTCAGACTAATGAATACCTGGGACTACAGGTGCACGCCACCACACCCAGCTAATTTTTCTTATTTTTTTTGTAGAGATGGGGTCTATGTTGCCCAGGCTGGTCTCCCACCAGTGGCCTCATGCGATCCTCTGCCTCAGCCTCCCAAAATGCTGAGATTACAGGTGTGAGCCACCACACTCAGCCAACATTTTATTATTAATAAACATGAGATTTTAAAATTCTTTTATTCCTATTATAAAGTCTGACTCCATTTTTGGGAGGTACAATGTAAAACTTATTCTTTTAGTTGTTTTGAAATACAGACAGTCCCTGGCTTAGGATGGTTTCACCTATGATTTTTTAACTTAACAATAGAGCCAAAGTGATATGCATTCAGTAGAAACTGTACTTTGAGTATCCATACTCTGCTTTTCTCTTTCAGCACAGTATTCAATAAATTCCATGAGACATCCAACACTTTATTAAGAAATATGCTTTGTGTCAGATGATTGTGCCCAACTGTAGGCTCATGTAAGTGTTCTGAATGTTTAAGGTAGGGTAGGCTAAACTATGATGTTTGGTGGGTTAGACATATTAAATGCATTTTCAACTTGATGGTATTTTCAACTTATGTTGGGTTTATCAGGAGATAACCCCATTGTAAGTCAAAAAACTTCTGTATATAATACATTTTTATTGACTATAGTCACCCTGGTATGCAATAAACCTCAAAATCTACTCCCCCTGGCTATCTAAAACTTTGTATCCTTTCATCAATAACTCCCCACTCCCTCCTTCCACAACCTCCTAGCCTCTGGTAACCACTGTTCTACTCTCCACTTCTGTAACTTCAACTTCTTTAGATTCCACATATAAGTGAGATCATAAAAATAGAAATACCATATGAACCAGTCATCCCCCTTCTGGGTGCATATCCAAAGGAACTGAAATCAATATTTTGAAGGGATATCTGCACTCCCATACTCATTGCAGCATCACTCAAATTTCCAAGATATGGAAACAACCTAACATCAATGGACACTTGATGGATACAGAAATTATGATCAAGTTGAATGGTTAAAGGAAATGTGGTATGTACATGTGATGGAATACTATTCAGCCTTTAAAAGGGGGGAAATCCTATCATTTGCAACAACATGGATGCATCTGGAGGATGTTATGCTAGAAGTGGACTTTTTCAGGTCTCTGAATGATGGAACTTCCCTTTCCCAGAGGTCCGCAGTGTGCTGTGAATGAGAAGGGAAGGGGGAAGCTTGGAGGGTGGGCACCTGGTCTCTCAGTGGCTCACAGGGCTGGGAATTTGTCACCAGATGGGCAAGTATGGACCTCTGGCCTGTAGGGGCTCTCAAAGCCACCCATCCCTCAGGAAGAGCTCAGAGCAGTAGAGCAGGGGAAGAGATAAGGCACCAGGCTTTACCATGGGGACCTGGGTGTTGCGGGGAGGAACAGGTAACATGACTAAATCTAGGCCCGGGGAAGTGACTCAGTTTTGCGGCTCTGTGCAGTTTCAGGAGCTTGGAGAAAGGGCAGGAGACTGCAGACTTGAGAGAGATTAATGTCTCCAGAAACAGCCTGGTGCAGAACAAATCCTTAGAGCCAACTCTCACTGTACAGATCAGAGTCCCCTAGTCAGTGACTTTAGGAGGCTCTACTGCAAAGAAGCAACTCTCAAGAATACAGCAGCCACCCTGACCCACACACTCCCAGCAGGGCCAGGAGGCTGCAAGCAACCTCTTAAAAAGAGGGGCCACTTACCTGCTTCAGGTGGACAGGTGCAGGGGACACGGGCCCGCGGGAAGCAAGCCCAGAGCTAGCAGCAGCAGCAGCCGAGCTGCAATGGGGGGCGGAGGGGGGGCGCAGGCAGTTAACTGCCTGACTCCGTTTTTGACGTCTGACTGCTGACAGCTCCTGAGCCCACCACTTCCCCCTCCTGCCTCACATCTGGGCAAGCTGATAAGAAATCCTGGGTGCTTCCTCCTTTGGCATGAAGGGAAGTTCAAACAATGCAAGCCCTGGCCACATAAGAACCCTCTCCCTCGCCACAGTAAAAACAGAGGCCATCTCCTTTCCCTGCTCTCTCAAGCCATTCCTGGACCAGCATGGGAACCGCCCTGTTCTCCCAGGAAAGCCTCATTATGTGACTAATAAACCTTTTCACACCCTCTTGGAGGGGTGTGTGGCATCACCAGTCCACACCCAAACCAAATTTGGCGGGAGGGAAGGGACCATCCACCTCCATGTGGGGCTACAACAATCCTAATTTTTGAAACAAATATGAAAATACATTATACATGATTATAATTAAATACTAATCTGAGGATATCTCTTATAGTGTATATAAAAGTTGCAAGGTCAAGTAGTAAAGCACAAAGTTTAAAAAGGCTGGAAGACGCCTTTGACAGAGTGACTTGCACCTTCATCTTTAGTATCTAAAGAGCATTTTGAAACCATAAAAATTCTACTGGAGGGACTGCAAATTAGTACAACCTCCATGGAAAACAGCATGGAGATTCTGCAAAGAACTAAAAGTAGACCTTTTGATCCAGCAATCCCACTACTGAGTATCTACCCAAAGGAAAAGAAATCATTTTATCAAAAAGACACCTGCACTTGAATATTTATTGCAGCACAATTCACAATTGCAAAGATGTGGAATCAACCTAAGTGCCCATCAATTCATGAGTGGATTGTCAAAATGTGGTGTATGTATACCACGGAGTGCTACTCAGCCATAAAAAGGAATGAATGTCTTTTGCAGCAATTTGGATGGAACTAGAGATCATTATCCTGAGTGAAGTATCTCAAGGATGGAAAATCACACACCATCACTAATGTAGTCCCTAATAATTTGGAACTAATTGATGGGCACACATGGGCATAGAAAGAAGTAAAAATGTTTGGGAATCAAGAAGGGGTAGAGGGAAGGTGGGGAGGAGGAAAACCCTACCTAACAGGTACGATGAACACTATTCAGGTGATAGGCACATTTACAACCCTGACTAAAGCATTGTAAAGCTATCATGTAACAAAAACATTTGTAACCCCTTAATATTTTGAAATAAAAAATAATTTAAAAACTAAATTTTACTGGAAAGAAAGTACTGTTACAAAGATCAGGTAGCCCTGACTGTCACATGTAAGCCTGAGAAATGTTCATTGCAGTTCGTGTGCTGGGGTGGAAAGCTGTGGTGTCTTTCCTCATCCTCCATAAGGGTCACAGCTGACACTCCTATAACAAAAGACAGGTTAATAAGAGAAAAGCCTAACACATGTATTTAATCAAAGTTTTGTGTAACACAGGAGCCTTCAGAAATAAAGACATAAAGACTCAGGGACAACTGTCCTTTTTTTACGCTTAAGGTTGAGGGAGAAAGGACAGCGTGTAGAAATGTGACTGGACAAAAGGGTGCGATTTAATGGCACTAGACTGAGCGGGGAGACCCAGCAAGGCCTGTCTGTTCACACTCTTCCTGGCCTCCCTGTGCAGCGTTCCTTCCCCCTGGGTATGGGGCAGGACCCTCTGGCATGAGGGTCTTCAAGGGAGAAGGGAGAGAGTGACTTTTCTAGGTTCTGTGGTTTGCTTTATGGGGAGAGGGGCTCTAGTTTCTATGACCCACATTGGGTGGAGGAATTCTGGTTTGTACAACTTGCTTTGGGGGGAAAAGGGAGACGGGAGGGCAAGAGAAGGTCTGAGAGAGACTTTGCTTCTGAGGCCTTCCCATCTCCTCCAGTTCAAAGTCCTCAGCAAGCCACAGTGCCCCAGTTTGGGGCATCATTCTCTGAGCCCCAAGAGAGGCATTCTCAAGGACACCAGTTGGCTACAGAGAGCTCCCCTTCCTCTTCTCTCCCCACACCAGAATTTTCTCACATCCTCTGCATCTTCTCCTCCCTCCACTCTCCGAGATACCAGAAAAAAAATATGCTGACAAAAAAAAAAAAAAACTGCCTTTATTTCTATTTTACTAAAAACACTAGCAACCAATATCATTATATTAAACAATCTGAATAAGTCAAAATGCAGTGACAAATATTTTTAAATATATATGTTAAGGAAAAAATACCTTATGTGGTTTTTTCTTCTTTAATTCCTTGGTTCCAAATAGAGAAACTATCAAACCATTCCTTCGGCATACATTTTTTACTATAAAATTGGTCATCGTCGCTTCTATTCTGTTTCATCTTTCTTATATTCTGGGCTCCAGATTTTTCAAGCCAAGTAACTGTAACAAGAACCTGCAGATCCCAGTAGAGATCCCAGCGTCTGTGCCAGCTCCACGTGCGTCTTCCTGGCTCTTCTAGCCCCGCCCTCCTCGGGTTAGGGCAGCTGAAGTCTTGCTGCTTAAACTTAAAGGACTCTCCTGAGAACACTTGGTCCCACTGGCACATTTTAATGTGCTAATGTTTATCCCTAACATGAAAGATTGCTTTAAAATCAGGTGTGTGTTATTAGTCCACGATTTCAAGATCAGAAAAATTAAATGGACAGCTTACTTAAATAGAAAACACGTGAAAGTAGATTATCTGTAATTCGTATACTGCTCTTTGTGTGTTGGGTTTATTATCCTGAGATTCCAGTGTTTTACTAATTAAGGCTGTTTGGGTTGCAGAAAATTACCTGCGCCAGCTTCAACAAACCCCAAGGCACAAATGAATTGGAAAGATCTGGGTTTCTTTCCCCTGGCACAAGCAGACAGCAGAAACAGAAGGCAACATCAGCAAGCCTCAGCTCTGGTAACCCCTTCTGTATATACGTCGTTCAAAATTCCAGATTCTTTTAAAAAAGGATCTGTTAGGCCAGGATCAGGGTTCATTCTCAGACCAATCATCGATGGCCTCTCCGGAGTCCGTAGGACTGGCCCAGCTGTTGGCAGTTGCTAGGAAGGGAGGAATGATTTTGAGCGGGGGCGTCCAACCCAAGAAGCACCTACGACATGCACTTCCACTAATTTTCCTAACATTCCTTCTCACAGTATGGATGAATGATGGTTCTTAAGTCCAACACCTAGTTTTCCCCATATTTAATCCTCAGGATTAACTCAGTAAATAGAACTAAATGCCTATGACGCATGCATGAAACTACATATAAACAACCACAAAAAGGCAAAAAAGTTATCCCCTTTTTGTACTATGATTTCCAAAAAGAGTTTTGTGATTTGCATGTAGTTTCGTAACTTCTCAGTAAAAAGATCTATTTTCCTGATAATGACAGACTGTCAGCACTTTATGTCCAGAATCTTTCATGATCACAATAACTCTATGTAGTACATTGAGTAGTATCTTGCAAAATGTCACGCCTACCTGGAATCTCGAAATGTGACCTTATTTGGAAATAGGGCTATTGCAGATGTAATTAAGGTAAGCATGAGGTGAGATCATACTAGATTAGTGTGGGCCTTAAATCCAAAAAGGGTGTCACTATCAGAGACAGAAAGGAACACACAGACACAGAGAAGATGAGGCAGAGATTGGAGTGACGGGCCTACAAGCTAAGGAAGGGCAAGTGTTGCCAGACGCCCCCAGCAGCTAAGGAAGAGGCATGGGGCGGTTGCTCCTTCAGAGCCCCTGGCAAGGAAACAACCCTAGTGACCCCTTGATTTTGGATTTCTGGCCTCCTGAACTGTGAGAGAATAAATTTCTGTTATTTTAAGCCACCCAATTTGTAGTCATTTGTCCTGGCAGCCCCAGGAAACTGACACGCTCTGCAAGGCAGGTACCATTCAGGACTGTGCCCAGCGTTAGACAGTGACTATGTCAGTGCCTGCTAGTTGCCTGCCCGTCTCCCGTCCTTTCCTTTTTCGTGCCAACAGAGGAAAGTTTTATTTGGGTTGACAATAGGCCCATCCTAACTACTACATTTTCCAGCCTAGGGATGGTCACTGATAGAGAAGCAGAAGTCACTGGGAAGACTCATTAGAGGAAACTGATTTTTCCTCCCACCTCAACACAGACATCAGGCCTGGAGCTCCCACAGCCAGGAGAAAACTTGAGAATGGAAACCATGTTCTAAGGAGTGTGGACCAACCTTGGGTCCTGATGGCTCTGGAGTTGTCCTCTCAGCCCTGGACCTCTTTATCACAAAAGGATAATGAAAATAAACCTGTTCCTTGTTTATATCACTGGTATCTGGGGGACCAGGATCAGAATTTGAATCCAAATGTATATGATGCTAAAATCTTATATTCATTCTATTTACCTCACCTGCTTCCCTGACCGAGTTTGCAGGAGGCCTGGGAACAATCCCTGGTTCAGCCACTAACACATACAGCAAACAGCACGCATTGAATACAATATATAGGACTCACGTGCTACCCTAGGCCCCGGGGTACAACAGTGAACCAAAAGGACAAAATTCCTGGGAGTTAATATTCTAATGAGGGGTGACACATAATTTTTTAAAAACATGTCAATGTAGGATGTGTTAGTGATCAGTGCTATGAGGCAAAACAATGCAGGAAATGTGGATAGGAAATGCTAGGAAGAAGGGGTTCAGTTTTCTGTAGGGTGTCAGGAAAACCCTCACTTCTGGAAGGGGATTCCTGAAGGAGGCAAAAGATTAAGACCAGATGGATGACCAGAGGAAGAGCTTTCCATGTAGAAGAAATAATAGCAAGTTACATGACCATTATCAACTTCCGTCTCCCACTCGGTAAAACAAGACAGTTGGGCAAACTGATTTTTAACATTCCTTAGAAATTTAATGAGTACTTTGGGAGCATGTCAAACCTTGCTTGAAAATACCTCCTACCTATAAAAAAGTCCCCACTTCAGGCTAGAATTTCTCTTAGTCCCAGGAGATGTTTACAGGTGTTACATAAAAGAGAAGAGATTGGAGATTGTTCTGAGGTCCAAATAGGCTCTGGAAACTGGCTAAAAAAAAGCCAATTTTATTAACTGTAGGACTTCTCAGATTCTTTAATAAGCCACTGTAGATAATGATTATCCAAAACTGAGTGGTAGTATGCAGACTCTGCCAAGCTGATTTCACTATGGAAGACTTTTTTATGCAGAGCACCCGGGGAGACTATTCCATAGAACACACTTTGGGAACCAATAACCTACACCAGGGGCTGGCAAACTTTGTCTATCAAGGAGCAAATAATAAATATGTTAGGCTCTGTGAGCCAAATGATCTGTTGCAACTATTCAAATCCACCATTCTGATTTAAAAGCAGCCAAAGACAATACATAAACAGATGGGAATGGCTGTGTTCCGATAACACTTTATGAGTACTGAAATTTGAATTTAATACAATTTTTAACACGTCATGAAATGTTATTCTTCTTTTGATTTTTTTCAACCATTTAAAAATGTAGAAATCATTCTTAACTTGCTAGTCATACAAAATAGGCAGTGCACTGGATTTGACCTGCAGACTGTACTTTGCTAACCCCTGCTTTAGATAGATGTACATTTATTTTATTTTTTTCTTAGTTGGTACATTTTTTTAATGCATGCTATTGATGCACTGCTTAAAATCACAGACTGGTATTCTGACCCACCAAAACAAAAAGTGGTTGCAAATCATGGTCCCAAAATGTATTTGAGGCAGAAGAAGGATTGTTCAGAAGAAAAATCACCGAAAAGATACATTTTTAGACACAGCTCTTACAATTACTTCTTGATAGAAAATGGAGTTTAACTCTACTCTTATAATTCTACTTCGACAATAGAACTATTGGAAAATTTTTGTCATATATTTCTCTGGTATTGGTTTTATATTTCCTCTGTAATTTAAAAAAATCTAATTATTCTTTCTATAGAAGACATTCAATAAATGCTTGTTGAATGAATATATGATCCCATCTGTTAAAACAAACATTTGCATTCAGCCTGGCTTAGGCAAAATCATAATGAAAGTTATCTTAAACATACTTAGCCTGCCTTTTTCCTCTCTAAATGGTATGTCTACTTACTATTATTATTGTTTTTAAACCAACCTTTTCTCTTTCTCTCTCCTGCCAAGATCTCAATGTCTCATCTCCCTTCTCTACCACTTTTTATTAAAACCCGTGCTCAGGATAAATAACAGCCTCACTCTCACTATGATGTAAATGACTTATAGCAGCAAACTGTTTTACTACTCTGCTGGGTTCTTTTCCATTTTAACAGAAGGAATGAAGCTTTGTATCTGGCATATTAATCCTCAGGGAGCCAGGAGATGGGGAAAGCATTTCTCTAGGAACTTTAGGTAAACATCTGCTCCAGAAATCACGTCCACAGGAAGTCACCTCCTTCACCCATGAAGAAAGACAACCACCCTGTCACTGGGTGGAATGATCGCAACTTGCCTATGGTAGAATCATACACAGTCCTAGGCAGAGGCTCCAGGCAAGGCTGACCTCTAGTCTAGATCTGGGACAGACGGGGGCAAATGGCATTCTCCAAGAAGGGTCACAGAATAGGGATCATCCACACTTTGGAAGCAGCAACACACTGAGACAAATTTTGTAAAAAACAGTGTCTGAACTGAAATACTTAGAGGAGATATTTCAAACCCAAAGAAGTCTCCCTGCTGAGACTTTAAATCTCACCATATAAAAGAAAAAGCTTGAGGTGTTTGACCAGCAATTGATAATTCATGTGGAATATCAATTTTCATATCACCAATATTTATATTGCCTTGCTCTTATAAGGTACATAAAATATACAAATGACTGACTATTCAACCTACCAAGAAATGGTAGCTGTGTACACTGACTGTCATCAGCCTTGGATCGTTGCTTGAATTGAGCAACATATTAATTTAGAGCACAGACAGACTCTCAGACTCAGGAGGGAATATAAAATTCTTATCCAAGGACAAACAGTGTAACTAACCCGCTTGCAAATATAATGGAGCGTGTGTATTTCACTGTGTCTCTCTGTTTGCCCTTTTGTTCATTTGCTCTCCACGAGGGGATGTGATCTCTGCAGCTCTCCGCCCTTTATGCTGATGGTTTACATAGGACTGGATGAGAGAAGGAGTTGAAAGGGAAACAAGACCTTGGCGTTCTCACATTACATTATACTTTCCAACCGTTTGAAGTTAGTGTAACCCTTCACTAAGTACTTGGCAAACTTTAAACTATACATCTGTGAAGCTGGGGTTTTTTTTCCCTTCACGTTACCTTTCACCTACTTTAAAATAAACCACTCATTGTTCAAGAGGGGAAAAATCAAATTTGTTTTTCCAAAGTAATCTATAATGGAGTAAAACATTGCTGGAAGATTTGCAATTAACTAATTTACTGGGCAATAAATCTCAGAGGGAATGTAAGTTAATGAGGGAATCATTTTTCAACCTCCAATATTTAGGCTTCTATTTGTTTTTTTACGTTAACAAAACATAAACTCTTTAAAATTAGAAAAGTAGATGAACCTGATTCTTTAAAAACATTTAAATCATACAGAAAGATAAAATTAAAGGGAAAAAGTAATAGCCCATTTTCTTGTATATCTGGATTTGTTTTGGTATTAAAATAATAGAAGCAAATAAAATAATAGAAGCAAATATACAGAAATAAGAAGTTTGTCTGCAAGTTTTATTAGATCCAACTTTTAGTGTTACCTCTACTTTCCCAGATTTTATCACTTAGAGACAAAACTATTTTTAAACAATTTTAAAACTATAAAGAGAAGGCTTACTATGTGCCAGGCATGGTGCTAGATGCTGGAGGTGATATGAAGATGAATAACCCAGAATCCTTAACTCTAGAAAAGACATTTGCGTAAAGAAAATGGAAACTTCTTATGTGGGCTGCTACGGCCTTTCATGATCTGACTTTGCCTGGTTTCCACAGCTTTAACAGACACACCTTGCCCTGCAGCCATCCAAAATTATTTTTAATTCTCCAAACATGGCGTCCTCCTCATGCCCTTATGCCTGTGCAAATACAGCTGTCCCTTGGTATCCGTGGGGGACTGGTTCCAGGACCTCCCTCAGATACCAAAATCCACGGATGCTCAAGTCCCTTTTATAAAATGATATAGAATTTGCATACAACCTATATGCATCCTCCTGTATACTTTAAATCATCTCTCGATTACTTATAATACCCAACACAATGTAAATGCTATGGGAATAGTTGTTACATCATCGTTTGGAGAATAATGACAAGGAAAAAAAGTCCGTATGTGTTCAGTACAGACAAAGGTTTTTTCCCCCCCAAATGTTTTCAATTCTCAGGTGGTTGAACCCACGGATGCAGAACTCACATACACGGAAGGCGACTGCAGTAGTCTCTCCTTGCAATGCCCTTTCTCCCTCGGAATGCTCCATCCGTCAACTCAAATGCCACCTTCTCCTGAATGACTTCCGGTCCCCTAGTTAAATGAAAGTTAGTTACTCCTTTGACCTTGGATCTGCGGCACGCTAGATATACTTACAGAAAGTGTTTCTCACAGTGGTTTGTAAGTATTGGTTTCTTTTTCTGTCTTGAGTGAGCTACTTGAGGGCCAGGGGTGGGAATTACTCATCTTTTTGTTCCTCTTGCTGATCCCTCACAAGAGGGATTTAGTATTCATGGAGGGAATACTAAAATTTTGAGCTGCGAAGCTCTGAGGAATGAGTGACTTCCTTTTGCTGGTTCTTGGGGGAAGATTTCCCAGAGGAGTTGACACATGGCTTTGATCAGGAATTTCTCAGGAAATTCTAAATAAAGGAAATAGGATGTGCAGAAATACGTGAGTCAGTGTAGAAACAAATGAGGCTTTATAAGCAGGCTGTGGCAAGACAGAGAGGTCCTGTCTGACACGTTCCAGAGTTTGGCGGCAGTATGGTGGACACATCGGAAGGTGATGTGACTAGACGTAGGAAGGACCCCTGGGAGACGGTTCTCATAGGCTGGGTAAGAGGGATCACAGCAATGGGGGTGGAGGAAGACACTAAGCTTTGAGAAATATTTAGGGAATAGAATTGAGACTTGATTCGATATGGGGTTCTGGGGTCGGTTTCAAGCACTGCATCACACAAGGAGGCTTACACTCCAGAAAGATCACTGGCCGAGGCTGTGTGGAGGACAGATGGGACGGGGGCAGAGGAGGGAGGCCACTTAGAGCAGCTCTGCCGCCGGCCCAACTGCAGCTACATTTTGTGTTGAATAGGCTTCGCGGGGTGCAGCCAGCTGACTCGACTTTTACTCACTACATTGTTTCCATGGAAAAAGTGATTTGAGTCCTAAACTGATTTTCAACCACATTTTTGGAACATAGCCCATTTGCAGTTTGGGACTGGCTGTTCCGAGAGATGTGGTACGGGAAGCCAGGGCTCGAAGCAGCGTGAGTGCCAGTCTCAGTTAACTTCACAGTAAGGACAAACAAGCAACGTTGCATATCTGAAGAAATTACCGCTTTGCTGCATCAAATAAGATTTGTACTTTTCCACTCTTACTGAGTGATTACTACCAATTTGCTAGTTAGTAGGAACAGAGATCAACTTTCACAATGCTTTCTTTGCCTGCCAATGAGTCGAGAAGCTATCCATTTCTAGTAAATAACAAAAAGTATATGATGATAGGAAATCACAGCATCCATCCTGTAAAAACAAATGGATGATGACATGGAAAATGAAAATCAGGTAAAAACCGAGGTAACTATTATATTTGAAGGAAAAGCCTTCCATTGCCTTTAGGTTAAAAGAAAAAAAAGAGTATTTGTCATCACTGCACCAAACAATCTCAGGAGAAGGAACTATAATTATGTGCAGTGTTTAACAGTTACAAACTCCAGTGTTCTCTGGGAAGATAGATCTTGGCTTAATCGTATGGTAACAAATAGTTAGAGATTTTTACATACTGCAAAATACCCTGCCCCATCCCAAGAGCAGTCCCCACAGAACTGGCTGGCCCTAAGGCCAATAACTATGTTAGGTCACAATAGAACCCAGAGTGGGTCACGGTGGGCCTGAGAAGGAATGCCAGGAACTCCTACACAGGAGCTGCAGGTTCTAGCCAGCATGAACTGGCAGGAGCCAGGCGACTTCACCCAGAATTAGACTAAGGCGACTAAAACATACAAAGGGATAAGGGAAAGTTAATCACCTAAGAGCAGAATATAGGATTTAACACCCTGGAAAAGCCCCCAGGAGGTGTTGCAGATAGGCTACTAGGATGGCTCCTAGAAGCAGGAAAAAGTGAAATCCCACACTGAGTGAGGTAGACAAGTGGAAAAATGAGTTGAAAAACCCATCAGAGGACTATGTTCCATGAAAGGGCTATTTACCAAGTGGATATGTCATTTAGCAAAACAATAAGGACTGCGCTGGTGAGAGGAGCAACAGCATCACTGCTATGGTTTGAACGTGTCACCTCCGAAATTTAGGTGCTACCAACATGAAGGCAGTAAGAGGAGGCCTGTAAGAAGGTGATTAGGTCATGCAGATGCCTCCCTCGTAAATGGGATTAAGGCCCTTATGAAAAAGGCTTCCCACAGCATTACCTTAGCTTGCTCTTCAGCTCTTCCATGTGAGGGTGCAGCCTCACCAGATAACCAAACCTGCTGGTGCCTTGATCTGGGACTTCCCAGGCTCCAGAATTGTGAGAAATAAACGTCTGTTCTTTATAAATTACCCAGTCCCAGGTATTTTGTTGTAGCAGCTCAAACGGACTAGGCTATCACTAATCAGGGCAGTGGAGGCTCTTCTCTCTAGGCCAGGGCTGATGGTGGGAGACATCATTACAGAACAGGGATCTGGGGTATTAGGAGCCTGAAACGAGAGGCCAGGTGAAAGGGCTTGGCTATTAAATGGCAGGTGTATGCAATTACTCACTTGTATGCAAAATCAAGCTATATAATCCAAAGAAATCAAGAACGGATAAACAGGAGGCCGAAGGCAGTTATCCCAACAAAAAGTCACAATCCTTTTCCAAGTTTCTGAACCTGAGCCAGCTTTTCAACTTGGAGTAGCCCACTGACTAAAAGTGAAGGCATGTCTCCAAGAGGAAGGACCCTGAAACACACTGGCAAGTCTTATATATACATGGTGAAGATTCTCCCAGCCCAAGAGAGCAGTAGCCATATACTCAAATACCTGCACACTGGGGAAAGGGAGTTACCAGATATTTCACGAACCTTTGGACGCCAGGTCTCATTTGAACTTGATCCTCAGAGACCCGAGGTAATATCATAGGTCGTCTTGTAGAGTGAGGCACGTGGGAATGAGGTAATACATGGAGTTCAACTCACTCTGGTCCACTGGCTCTGCAGGCCCATCCCAATGTCACATCCCTAGTCCTCAAGTATGTTACTAGAATAGAATACTCAGCGGAAACCCACACTGGGTCATAGTTCTTACCCCACAGGATAAGTGGGTAGCATGGTGGAAGCTCCTGAAACTTCTTCCCTCCCTCCCAGGCAAAATACTAAATCAAAAACAGTATCTCATTCATAGAGAAATGGTGTAAATTAGTGACCCTCTCCATGGTAGGTGGAGATGAGTGCAATGGAGAAGAGTGAATCACAGAAGGAGGAGAGGTAGTATTATACTTGTAGGAAGAGGGTTTCCATTTAAAGTACAGCAGTCAGGAAGGAGTCACTGGGAAGATGACATTTCAGCAAAGACTTGAAGAATGTGAAGGCTGGAGGTAAAAGAAAGAACTTCAAGATTGACTTCAGGGCTTTTGGTTTCAGGATCTGGAAGGATGGCATTGTCACTGAGATGTAGAGAAGAGAGGATGGGCCTTGATATACAAGTCTGTGGTTCAAGGGAGAGTTCAAAGGTAGGAGGCATCGGCAGATGCTGGCAGGTGGGGTTGAAAGCCATGAGACTGGATGGTACCAAGAAGAGACTGAGTATGCATGAGACAAAAGGACTGAACACTGAGTCTTGGAGACAGGAGAAATGGGCCCATAGCCATGGGAGAAGAAGATCAACAGAGGGTTTTTATAATGCCAGACATGATATGTTGGTGACAGAAATGTTCCTGTAAAGAGGAGAAATTTGAGGAGGCAGACGAGAAAAGGGAAACTGATAGAGCGATGGCCTTGCATGGCTGAGAGGATGGGATACAGCACACAGGTGGAGGTGCTGACCTTAGCAGTGTGGACAGCTTGTGCCTAAAAGGACAAGGAAAAGCAGAGCACGTGGCACACATGCAGGTAGGCGGGTGCGTGCGGTATTGGGAGAATGTGAAAATTCCCTTCTGATGGCTTCTATTTGTTCAGTGAAATAGGGGAAAAGGTTATCTGCCAAGAGTGTAGAGATGTTTAGGTTTTGTCCTCTGTGGAAAAGGGAACCACTGAAGTATTTTGAGCAGGGCTATAATGTGATCAGATGGGAATCGAATGATTCAAGACTCGAGGCAGCGAAGGTGGGGAGACAGTTGGGACAATCCATTCAGGGGATGATGAAGTGTCTCGATAATGTCAGTGGGTTGGAAAGATGTGGTGTGGAGACTTTTAGGAGATTAAATTAACAGACGTGGTCAGGTTTCCTAAAATAGCGCCTCACTCTCCATCTCCTTATCCTTATTTAAGTTTCTGTATAGAACTGAACGATACCCGACGGTATACTCTACACTTGCTTGGAGGTTGACTGTGTTCCTCACCAGAATGCGAGTTGTGTTAGGGTAGCGACTCCGTCGTGTTCACTCACTATCCCCCACATCCAGAAACAGTGCTTGGCACTGACGGGAGCCTTGACAAATAGATGTTGAAAGAATGATTGGATGTAAGGGACAGGGTAGAGGTAAGAGTCTAGAGAACTTCAAGTTCAGTCCTTGGGAAAATGGTGGTGTGGAAACACTCTGGCAAATTCTGGAAGCCTGTTAGCCACCTTGAAATGAGAAGTAGCTGAACTTGGAGCAACCGTGAGGCCCTGCGGCACTTTTACATACAGCTGGCCTCCCCTTTTCTACTGCATACTCTCCCTGGAACCTTCATTCTCTTGCTTGCCTGTAACTATAGTACTATTAACACTTAGATAACAATACTAAGTAGTATCATCTAATAGTTAGATGATAATGGCTGACATATTGGGAATGCTAACTATGTCCTGGGCACTATCCTAATTAATTTACATGCATTTACTCATCTAATACTCTAGGGAAAAAAATCCATAAAGTAGGTATAATTTCTTACTTTGAAAATGAGAAAGAAAACAGGCCTGGGGGTTGAATGGCAGGGACATGACTTAAGTCTGGGCAGTCTGCTTTAAGGACCCAAGCTCTCAATCTCTGTTATACTTACTCCCTTCAGACTGGGTGACTCCTCCTCTATCTCTAAGGCAGCTATATTATCTCTTGCTAACAAATTACCCCCAAATTGTGGCCTAAAACAATAAATATTTATTATCACATACAGTCTCTAAGGGTCAAGAATCTGGGAATGGCTTGGCTGAACGGTTCTGCCTCAGGGTCTCTCATGAAGTTGTGGTCGAGATGGTATCGGGCTATGGTCATATGAAGGCTTGACTGGGGCCAGACGATCTGCTTCCAGGGCGGCTCACTCACATGCCTGCCAAGTCAGTGCTGGCTGTTAGCAGGAGGCCTTGGTTCCTTGCCACCTAGACTTCTCCATAGAGCTGCTTGAATGTCCACACGGCATGACAGTTGGCTTCCCTCCAAGTGAGTCATCCAAGAGGAAGAAAGGCAGAAGCTACAGTATCTTTTAACACCTTGTCTTGGAAGACACACACCATCATTTTTGCAATATCTATGGGTTACAGAGGTCAGCCCTATTCAGTGTGGGAGGGAACAACATACGGACATGAATATCGAGGTAAGAATCACTGATATTCTGAAGTTTATATATGCTGTGGTCTGAATTATGTCCCCCTCAATCCATATGTTGAAGCCCTAACCCCCAAAGTGACTGCATTTGGAGATAGAACCTCATTAAAATCTTAATTCTTTAGAGGAGGCCCTAAGAGTGGAGCCCCGATCTGATAGAAATAAAAAATCAGGAAGAGAGTCCTCACTAGAAACTAACCACGCTGGCACCCTGATCTTGGACTTCCAGCCTCCAGAATTATAAAGGACGATAATTTCTATTGCTTAAGGTAACTAATTTTATGGTATTTTGTTAGGGCAGCCTCAGCAGAGTAATATGAAATGAAACAAGAAAAATCTGCTTTATGATATTTACTGTGATATTTTTATTCCTATGTGTGAACAACACTAGTTACACTTTCTTCAAGGCACATCTTACGAAGCTATCTCTGAACTCATGAGGCTCTGTTTACTATTTCTCTTGTGGCACGCCTACCTTATAATAGTTTTTTCTATGTCAGTAAGTTAACACCAACTAAGTCATAATGTCTTTAAGGGAAAGGAATATTTTTTATTTTTACCCTTCATACTGTGTTGAAGCAGCCACCAAACAAAAAGCTGAACTTATGGCTTGCTAAGCAAGAGACAGCTCTGCAGTTTTTCTCTGAACAAAGCAGGCAGCTAGAGTTAATCTCATACAAAGTTTTGGGAAATGTGAACTTCAGGGACTGGCAGACTTTCAGAAGTGGAAATATAGAGGGACTGGCTGACCTTTAGCTGTAAAAGCATGGTCACTCCAGTGAGACTACAGCTGACTGGCTGACTTTCAGAAGTGTGAGGCTGTCACCAACTTCTGGATTTCAGAAGTGTGGTTATTGACATTGTCATTGGTCAGCTGGGATAAGTTCGAAACTCGTTCTGGCAGCTACTTGTGCTATGACCAAAGAACAAATTGGTCCTTTCCCTGAAATCTTTTATCTCAATGCCTAGTACAGTATCTTATTCAGCTCACATTTGTTGAGTGAGTGAATTAATGAAATTATTTTTTCTCCCACTTAAATCCATAAAAAGCAATATACTTTAAAAGTTCATAAAAACAATATCTTAAGATAAAGGCAATAAATTCAAAGTGACCTAAATGTCTAATAATCAGGCAAGAAGTCTGTGATTCATTCAGCCACTAGATTAATGTATACACTCTGAAAAGGATAGTTATCAAGACATATCACAATATAGAAATATGTTTTTGACATAACAGTAAGTGAAAGAACACAATACAAAAATTTATCATAAAGGAAAAAGCATACATATTTAAAAATTAAGAAAACACATCAAAATGAAAATATTGATTATGGTTTAGGGAGGTGGGGTTATTAGGTGATTTTTTTTCTCTTTTTTTCCTTTTCTCTAAGTGCTCATAATTGTGACGATACTATTTTATAATTACTTTAAAGCATTTTAAAGGCACACTCACTATTTTCCCCTTAGCTGTGATACTTAGAAACAGAATTATAGGGCTGGCCAGGACCTTCCACTTTGTCTAACTCTATTAAATAAGCTAGTTTTTATCATTACAATGCAAGATACCTCTCTGAGTTACTGACACAGAAAAAGAAAAAACATATCTAGACAGAAAAGAAAGATGAAAGAAAAAAAAGCTTGCCTGGCTTAAATTCATAAATTCAGTTTCCCCTGAGCATGCCAGGGAAGACATCAAATAAGAATCGGTGCTAGTCCTCAGCGTATATTCCCCAGCTACTCAAACCTGATGCTTTTCCTACTGTCCCTCTTCCTGTTCTCTATTCTCAGTGGTAGGCAGACTTGCCAGTTCCCAAATCAGTATTGATGCAGGCAGGGCAGAAATTAAGAATGCCTTCCACTCCCTTCTCTTCTCCAGACTTGGAAAGATTTAGTCAGACCTGCTACTCCATCGGCCAATGACACCTGCCAGATCGGTTATTTTCTGAGTTTTATTGTCACATCCTTCTCCTCCCTCCACACTTTGGATCCCATGTCCAAAGCCCTGGGTATCCATCTGTTAATATTCTGGAATCCTGTCCCCTCCCCAAACTCGATGACATCCAACACTGAAGATGGTTTGAGGTAAGAGGAACACCTTGACTTTAAGCTTTGATTATAGCCACTATCTGTGGTACTAATCAGAAGTGAGAATATGAAATTGTTATATATGTATGATTATTATATGTCTATGATAGTCATACATGTAATATTTAAAATGTATAATTCAAATATATAACTTATAAAATAAGTAATATACTGTTTTATTTAATATAGGAAAAGCTACTAAAAATGCCAATTAGTAGGCAAAATATATTTTATTTATTTATTTTTTTTATTGCAGCATATTATGGGGGTACAAATGTTAAGGTTACGTACATTGCCCTTGCCCTCCTCCCCACTCCAGTCAGAGCCTCAAGCCTGACCAAAATATATTTTAAAAATGAGGACCACCATTAAAAAGTGGATTCCTTTGGTGACAAAGTATTTAGAATATACTGATACTCAATACAGAATTTTAGACAACTTAAATCCCTTTTGGAACAAGATGGAAGACTAATAAATACAGGAAATATTGGGCCATCTAAAATGGACACTAATAGGAGAACAAAATTTTATAGAAAAAAGATTAAATTTTATTTTGAAGCATATAATGAAATTATAAAACAAGTATATTTATCTTAGTTTATAATTCCAATAATTAAGTATTTACTATTTTATTGGCATCACTTTTCTGATATTCATTGTCATGTTTGTCATTTTTATTAAAATGTGAATGGGCTTCACCAATTTGTTGTAAAGTTCTCTATTAATCCTTTGCTAATCAAATTATTCTCTTTCGAAGCACTTGTCACCATTCTTATTGATTTTTTTTTTTCCTTCAGTTTTTAGGTACTCTTCCCTGGTGAGATCCTTGTTTGTCAAAGAATTTGCCATCTCCACCATTACTTTTATTAACTTTATTTAATCCTGTATCTTTGACAAGATTTGCAATTTTATTTAGAAATCAGTTTGAAATGACAAAGAGACCAGTTGACAGGCAGAGATGTAGACCCAGAGGAGTGTTTGAAGAATTGTTTATTATAGTTTCATGCTATGCCTTTAAATGCAAGGATTTTGATAGTGACTCCTCTGATGACCAGGACCTTCCTAGAGCTGGAAGGAAACTTCCAGCATTTTATCACCCTCATTTTATAACTAAGCCTCGGAGAATGGAAAGAGTAATTCCAGATCACTGAACAAATTAGGAGTAGCTCAGGGCTAAATTCCAGATCTGCATTCTGCTCCATATAGTCACAGAAAAAAAGGAGTCGGTGCTGACAACACTCACTCTCTTAGAACTTCCCCACCTGGAGGAACTCTGAGGCTGAGCCAATTAATTCATCCCCCAAACCAGTTCAATCGTCCTTCCCAGGCAAAGCTAGGGCTAGGCAGAGAGAACCAGATGCACGCACTGAGCACATCTGAGATTAAATCACTGTTCACTGGGTTTAAATAGGGACGACAGCATGGTTATTAGCTAATCCTGCAAACTGCTGTTGCAAAAGCAATGTTCAGGGACGAATCACTGAAATAAAAACATAACCAACTCACATATCACCCAGCAGGAAACAAAGGGAGAGGAACAACCCAACTAACTTGTTTAGGGCTTTTAATCCCCCAAACCAGCCTGCAAGCCTGAGCCTGAAGCCCCAGCCCTGCCCAGCTCCACCTGATCTGGGTTTGTCTCCAGAACATCTTTAGGGAGGGGCTGGTCTTATGCAAGTCTGATAACACTTTTCATTGCCTTCTGGGTTCTTGATCCCAAATGCAAGGCTCGTGGAGATGAGTGAGAAAGCAAGTTTGTAAAGAGGCAGTTGAGTAATGTAGGTATAGAAGTTTTATTTTATTTGTCCAACTGACTAATAAAATTTGCTTTGGAATCAAGCTTGGTTCATAGAGGGGATATTAAAACTCAACTCAATCCCAGTTATAGAGAAAGAACTAACCAATCCTTCCAGTCATTTCTGAGAATTCAGAATCACATGGCCTGACCTGAAAAATTCCAAGTAGTTTTTTTTTTTTCTTTTGACTCTAGTGGAATTCTTCACCTGACCCTCAAATGAAGCTGCTAATGTGAGGGTTCTGGAAGCTAAATTTTGCCTTGTGTCTATGTGATCTCTACCCAGAGGAATCTTTCTCAAATCCAAATCAGATCATATAACTCTCTTCTGGTTAAGAGACTTTAGTGGTTTCTCTCTGTTTCAAGATAAAAATCTATAGTCACTAAAATGTTATAATTTGAGAGTTCTTTCCTGATCTGGCCCTGGTTTCCCCCTCCAGCCCCACCTCTGATCTCTCTAACCACAACGGTCCCCGCTCCACAGCCCCTGTGCCCGGCCACCTCCCGACTTTTCAATTCCTGCAGGAAGGATCCCTGACATCTTGAGACTGGTTTACGGGCCTCTTGCAGGGGTGCCCCTGGAATACCCAGCAATTCTGCCCTCACGACACTTCCCACTGCTGTTTACCTATCGAGTCGGTCTTCTCCACTAGACAATAAGCTTTTTGAAGGTTATTTTGCCATTATATCCCCAGTGCCTGGAACCTAATAACCCTAGATACCTATTTGCTGAATCAGGCTGATATGGGAAAGAAAAAACTAACACTAATGTGTACCTGTCAGTGCTAGGCACATAGACGATATAGATGCATCACTCTTTTAATCCCCAAACAGCTGTAAAATGTAACGATCACGAACCCCATTTTGTGGACAAAGAAATTGAATCTGGAGAGTTCAATCCCTTGAGCAAGGTTCACCGCAGGTAGAAGGAGAACATCGTCGTCAGGCCAGTACCACGCCCTCCGCATCAGCCCGGCGGCGCTGCCTCTTGACTGTCAGGACAGGCTCTAGGCTGCCCGAGCCCGCCGAACAGCGACGCAAGCTCGGGCCCAGGTGCAGGCAGGTGCGAGCGCGCTGGCCCCGCCCACTCCCGGCGGGCGCCCCGCCCCCGTGGGGACAGCAGCCAGGGCGCAGGGTTGACAGGGTTCCGGAAACGGCGAGGAAAACAGCGAAACTTCAGACCCAGGTGGCCCAGAGGCGGGGCCGGTGCGAATGTGGTAGAGGTGTTCGCCGTGAAGGGGTCGCCCAGCAAGTCTGGGAACCGCCGTTTTCCCCCACAGAAGCTACCGGGGCCTCTGTGGGGGAAAAATGCTGGAAGCTTCTCAAACTTGCCTCTCGTTTAAGTCCGAGGGTGGTTATTAAGGCCAACTGTCACGGCAAGTTGTGTTTTTCTAGACTATTCCAACTCCGCTCGGCTGTAAACAATGGCTTTGCCTCAGAAGTTGCAGTTGACTAGGAAGAGCTTGGAGGAGCCTTTGAATGGAATTGCCAAGTCGGAGCTTTTGAAGCGCCTCAGAAGTTTACTTGAATTGCAGCCCGCACTGCATCTTTTCCACAAGGGCTGGACGCATTTCAGGAATCTACTGTTTCCTTGGGGAATGTGTTCCTCCCCCTGAACTGGAAGCTGCTCTCCATGCTTTACCCGTCTTTGCTCATTCCCTTGGGTTGAAACTGACCCGCGTCCGGGTCAGCAGGTGCCCGCCCTGTGCGGAGCAAGCACAGTGGGACTCTCCAGGTCTGCCCAGGACATCCACCTGGGCATGTTGGCCCCCCAGGCCTTGGTCCTGCATCTGCTTTGCATTTGCCTTCTTGGACACCATCCCCTGCACTCCATGACACTCCGTACATTTCTACCTTGGACAGAGAACTCGACATTTTAAAACTTACCTGTTTATGTTTGTCTGTCTCCCTCACTAGACTATGAACTCTTTAGGCCAGAGTCTATTCCTGTGTCAGTATCTGACACATAGAAGCATGGTTTGGAATGAATAAGTTCTTTTAGCAGTCACGAAGGGAAACCTTCCAAACTTGTAAATTGTCTCCTTGGCCTATGGAGGACTGTTCTAGAATGAGTCAGAAGGGAAGACCAATCCAGATATAGTCTGAGACATTGGAAACAAGCAGGTAGCACTTTCTCTTTTCTTAAAATTATTATTATTATTATTATTTTTAGAGAGAGGGTCTCGGTATGCTGCTCAGCGAACCTGATCCTCTCGCCTCAACCTCCCACGTAGCTGGGACTATAGGTGTGCACCACCATGCCCTGGAAACACTTTCTTAATTTGATCTTTTATACACTGTAGTGACTCATTCAGCTAGAGATTCTGAGTTAAATAACTGCAAATTACTGCATTTTTACATCTACCATCCCTACCCCCCACCTTTTAACACATATGCAGATATAGTTTACTCTGGGAATTCTGGAACTATTAAATGGTTTATATTAAATTAAGAGATTTTTATCTTTATCAACCCC
>CAUYRT010065871.1:0-26441 GCA_963574885.1 Lepilemur ruficaudatus
TTAAGGTGTGCCACAATATTAATTTGATCATTTTGTTAAACGAGTACTTGATATTCTTTAGGGGTTAGGATTTTATTTTTAGGCACATCTAAATTATGCACAAGAAAATTGAGAGGTCTATCTTACTTTAGAAAACCAAATCCAAGGATTTCCTGAGTGAGTTACTTCAATTAACTGCTCTTATTTTCATATTTTGTGATGACTTAGTATATTAAAGAGTAAGAAATTCAGGCCTTAACCAAGGCTCAAATGTTAAAAATAAATTGATAATACATATTTGACCCTTTGATTAGAAACCTTCAGTGTACCTCCAAATGTGTGTGGAGTTATTTCTTTCTAACTTAGAACTGCATTTGAAAGCTTCTGGCATTAGTTTAAGTTTGATTTAAGAACTGTTGAAAAGGAAGGAGTAGAACCTAAATTTTGGAACCTAAAACTATGATGACTACAATCCAAAGGATTTTAATTCAAAGGATCCATTAGGCCAGGTGCAGTGGCTCACACCTGTAATCCTAGCACTCTGGGAGGCCGAGGCAGGAGGATTGTTTGAGCTCAGGAGTTCAAGACCAGCCTGAGCAAGAGTGAGATCCCATCTCTACCAAAAATAGAAAGAAATAAGCTGGACAACTAAAAATATACAGAAAAAATTAGCCGAGCATGGTGGCACATGCCTGTAGTCCCAGCTACTCCGGAGGCTGAGGCAGAAGGATCGCTTAAGCCCAGGAGTTTGAGGTTGCTGTGAGCTAGGCCGATGCCGTGGCACTCTAGCCCGGGCAACAGAGTAAGACTCTGTCTCAGAAAAAAAAAAAAAAAGATAAATTAAGTGGGCTATTTTGCTTGCTTGTTTTGTTTTTACTTAGCGGTTTATGGAATTCAAGCAGATACATTCAGCATTTGTTCCCTGCTTACACAACTTGGAATCTTAAGGGAGATTCTATAATGAAATCACATGTGTTAAGTATCCTATAGGAGGTGATGTAACTAGAGTATAATTATCTAGATTTTTTAAATAGTCAAATTATTTGCCCCTCAAGTGTCTTTTTCAGTGTGAGGTCAAAATCACGTGGAGTATGTATTAAAAATGCAGGCTCTGAACCCCACTCTGGACCTACCGAATCTGGGGCCTGAGGGTTTTCCTGTTTTCCAGCTGTGCCCCAAAAGCTCGCACTCCTGCTGTAGGATGCTAAGAGGACCATCAGGCTCCAAAGTGTGAACCACTCCTCCAGACCCACACCTGCATGCCCTTTTGCCTCTTCTTCCTGCAGAAAACTCAGCTTTTAGTCGCTGGATTCAGAAGGGAAATGGGAAGCAGCCCTGGAAAGCGGGAAGCACTTAGAGACCAAGTCCCAGAGCTGTTCAGCACTGTGCTGACCTTCCCTCTCCCTCCCCACAGTGCATCTTCAGTTAAGTGGGCGGTAAACACCCTTGACTCCAAATGTAAGTTCTGGGAAGGTTAAAGCACCACCAGCCATTGACACATTTGTGTGGATTAAAAGGAAGTCTAGTGACTCACATGACACCTAGGGAAGATTAGCAGCTCTTGGTGATTTAAGTGAAGGGAAAGTCTAACTTTGGCCTAAGGAGTGCATTGGAGAAAGTTGGCAGACTCTTGAGGAAAATGTAGTTTTTAGAGCAAGCTTACTTTTTAGGGGCCCAGGTAGATGAGAGTTGGGTGCTGGAAGTGGTGATATAACCAGAGCAAACTGCTTATTTCAGCATTCCTTTTAGAGAGGCTTTCTCTTCACTCCTGGCTTGCAGGATTCGTAGCTCCCTGAACTCAAGCTAGTGCAGCTACAAGTCAGCCACCTATTGACAGATGAAAACGATTTGTAGTCTGGCCAAGAAACCCACCTGCCAGATGTAGCTTTCCTTCTGGAGGGGACATACATGTTTCAAGTTCATGGAACTGACTTACAAACAAACTTTGGGTACAACTTGGAGACCACCTATACATAGTTCCTTCAAGTCTTTTGACTGATTTTTTAAAAGTATAAACCTAGTTGGTTCCAAAATTTGGAAGTTTATGGGATTATTTTAGTTGATAGTTGCTAGAGAAAAAAATTTACCCCTATATTTGCTCTTTTGGGCAAGGATGAATTGAGCCAGAGATTTGAAAGGCTGAGGGTAGGGGGCACATGCCACTGCTGTGTATTACAGGTTGATTATCCCTCATCCAGATCTGAAATGGTCCAAAATCTGAAACTTTTTGAGCATTCATGTGATGCTCAAAGGAAATGCTCACTGAAGCATTTCAGATTTGGATTTTCAGATTAGGGATACTCAACTGTAAATATATGTGCTATATATTTAAATATATAGTAAATATAAACCATATACTGTATGGTTTATATGACCATACACTGTATAGTAAATATATATTTTACATCTACTATATATTGAAATTAAGTAACCAGCTGCAGGTAAGTACATGAACAGGGTGGTTAGTCTTCAGTGCAGGAACCCTCTCTAAGGAGCAACTTAGTGGATCTAGGTGAGCAAGAAGCAACTGTTATCTCCTGAACCTAATTCTACAGCTCATATAAGTGAGCTTTAGAGTTGTGTCTAGATGGAGAGTGTGCAGTTGGTGCAGGATACATTTTCTTGCTATTTGTTTGCCTGTTTATCCCATTATTACTGTTTTCACCATGAAAGCATCCCTTGAATTTCCCATATTAGTCTAGAGTAACAAATATCATCAAGCCTTTTAAGTGCCATCTCTGATGGTACAGTTAGCTAAAATGCATATCAAATGTTTAGAAGCCTCATTAGTTCTGAATGTTGACCTGAAATTGGTCCAGTAGTGGAAGTGTTTAACTGTTTCCACTTTATTTATTTATTTATTTATTTTAAATGATGCTCCAGATGAGGCTGGAACTCACAACCTCGGCATCGCTCGCATACATACTGCCATGTAAGTACCACGCTCTAACTGGTTGCGCCACTGGAGCACGCAGTTCTTTGTTTTCAGTGATCAATAGTCCACACATTAATTTTAATGACTGCTATCAAAACATTTCTTAAGACCTCAAAACTGACAAGGTCCCCTATTTTGAAGGTATTAATGTTTACTACTTGTGTTTCTCAAGCACACAAGTATAGCTGGTACTCGGAAAGCTATCTCCTATCTTTAAGCTACTATTCTTTTTTAAATAATGTGACTATTTTTATTTTATTTTTAGAGATAGGGTCTTGCTCTCCAGGCTGGAGTGCAGTGGCCCAATCACTATAATCTCGAATCCCTCGGCTCACACAGTCCTCCTGCCTCAGCCTCCTGAGTAGCTAGGACTAAAGGCATGTACCACATACAGCTAATTTAAAACAATTTTTTTTTTTGGTAGAGACAGGGGTCTTGCTATGTTGTCCAGGCTGGTTTTGAACTGCTGGCTTCAAGGGATCCTCCCGCCTTGGCCTCCCAAAGTGCTGGGATTACACATGTGAGCTGCTGCACCTAGCCAATGTGAACAATTTTATATGTTTATTTCTTTAGTTGTGGTTAATCCTACCAATCTTTGAAGAGATTGGATGAAAATGATCTTTATGTTTGCTATTTCGTACTTGTAGTACTCTTTTGTGCCTTAACATTTTTTTTTCTGTTCAGACCATTGAAAAGAAGCTAAGATTTGTGGTGTGAGCCAACAAAAATCCTCTCTCAGGCACTTTAAAAACAACAAGAAAGGCTTCCTTGAACACTCTAAATGAAAGTTTTCTTTGTTTTGTTGCATTTGTGGGTTTTTTGAACAAATATGTGAAGAGAGAGATTTATGTAATGAAATTCCCATGTTTTAAGAGTCTAAAGAGGTTTGGATTTATGGCGCTTCTACCCCTCACTCTCCCATCCAATCACTGAGACTGGAAAACTTTGGAATATGGCCCAGATCACAAAAACCTTTGCTGCTCGCAAGTTAGGATAAAATGAAACACGAAAGAGTACCTTAAACTCAGAAGGCATGACTTGCTAACTGGCAAACTAAGCCAAACAGCAGCTCAATGCACTAGCTGATTTTATTCAGAAACTGGGACCAAAGGAGGGACTTTTCCCACTAAATTTCAGTATAGTTATTACTTTCAAGAATATATCCTGTTTTCTTCAGGCTCTGAGCTTGTCTGCTAAAATAATTAGCTGTGAGGCAGACAGGGAAAGAATTGCATCTGCAAAAGGCAGGAAGGCAAGGTCAGGAGAAGAGGAGGAGATAAAGCCCTCACTTGACTCACAGCTGCCCACCCTGCAGAGGAGCAGAGCTTGCCAAGAATATCTACATTGATTTATGGAGGAACAATGAGGAAACCATTTACCCCAGATATCTTGGATTTGTGACAATATCAGTGTAAACTATTTCCACTTAGACTAAGAGAATTCTGAGTCTCCGTGGTGTTCTATCTCCCCCGCTTCACCCCTTCCTCTCCTAGCATTTCCTGCAGCATTCAGGCAGTGGTTCTCAAACTTTGGGGTACCTGCACATCTCTTGAGCTAATTACAATGCAGATACCTGGCCCCACTTCCAGAAATTGAGGTGACACTCTTAGAAGGGGTCTTTTGCACTTGGAAAAACATGAATCAGAAATTGTAAGAATTAAGCTACAGACTGAATGATAAAAATCTTGGTATGTTTGTCCAAAGGTTTCATTTAACTGGGAATTTTCTAAGAGCATGAAGGCAGAGGCTTTCCCCACCTAAAATGTAGCCATTGGGACCCTTGGGACTCTTGGGGTTTACTTTGCAGGGCTCCCACTGTGTGCCTTGAGGAAATCACCTTCTTTCATTATTGTGCCTTAACTTTACTCACAAAGGAAAGTGCCACCGGGCTCATCTATTTCAAAAGGCCTTTGTTTCAAACCCCTTTTGGAAAAGGTGTGCGTTTTCCTGCCTTGATTTACTGCCTTTTGGAGGACAAGGATGCATCTTAAGCGTTTATTGAACTTTTAAAGTTCCTTGACTTTCTGTGGGTGGAACCAACTGAGGTCATAAGGCCCTACATTAATTAAGAAAGCCATACAGAGGCCGGGCGCGGTGGCTCACGCCTGTAATCCTAGCACTCTGGGAGGCCGAGGCAGGTGGATAGCTCAAGGTCAGGAGTTCAAGACCAGCCTGAGCAAGAGTGAGACCTCGTCTGTACTAAAAATAGAAAGAAATTAGCTGGACAACTAAAAATATATAGAAAAAATTAGCCGGGCATGGTGGCCCATGTCTGTGGTCCCAGCTACTTGGGAGGCTGAGGCAGGAGGATCCCTGAGCTTAGGAGTTTGAGGTTGCTGTGAGCTAGGCTGACGCCACGGCACTCACTCTAGCCGGGGCAACAGAGTGAGACTCTGTCTCAAAAAAAAAAAAAAAAAAAAAGCCACACAGGGAGCAATAGCAAGTATGAGGACACAACGAAGCTGTAGTGGTCACCACTGATTGAGTACCCATTTAGTGCCAGGCATTATACCTTAAGCATTTTACCATCATTCTCATTTAATGCATGTAGGAGTTATCTTCACTTAATAGATAAGAAAAAAACTGAGACTAATGAGGTAAAGTAAGGGGAACAAAGGACTCAGAGCTAGGAAGTTGTAGAGCCAGAGTTGAACCCAGTTGTGTAGCATCCCCTAGCTACACAAGCCTCGCGTCTCTAACACCCAGTGATGGTTCTGTGTGATGGCTCTCCCAGTCCTGCCGGCCTCAAAGCCTCGACCAACTTAGGAGCCTGTCTCCACCCCGCCCTTCACTCAGGGGCCTTGGGTCAAGCCCTTGTTTTTTGTGTGCCTTAATTTAACTCAGCACATCGAGTGCCCCCAGTCTGGAGTGGTTGACGTCCTAAGTGCCATTTGAAAAGCGCTTTGATATGAAGTGCCCCACAAGAGCTTGCGCTTCTGTTTATAGCAAACCATTGCCGTGAAGAAAACTAAGTGGAAGCTCTGGGAACGAACAAGTGAACAGACTGTTGGCCACTGGCATTTAGATCCAGAGGAACTTGTCACATTTTTAGCATTTACCAAGTTGGGATTTTTTTCCGTATACCTCAATAGGCTTAGTTTTTGCCTAGCAGGTGTTCACTCTAGTCCGAGGCCCTGGATTTAGATCAGAACTTGACAAATGAGTCAGTGGAGTTTGTAAACTCTCCACTTACAAGAGGAAGGCAAGAAATGGAAAGAATGGCTGTTATTATGGTTAGCGGTGGCCCCTGGAATCCAAATGGCCCCTGAGAAGAACACATTGGGAGGGAAGCATTTGAGTGGCTCCTAAGAACTTGCCCTGTGTTTGTGGGACACTCTGAGAGTGAGGACGACCTAATGGAAGGCCGTTTGCAGAGGCTAAAACGTGCAAGGGGATGTTGCCTTCTGGGAGGCAGCAATGCTCCCAGAAGAGCAGAGCAGCTGTGTGTTACTTAAGCAGCAGCTAATTTGGCTATCCACATTCATGGACGTTTCCCAGATCTCCAGGCTGTGAATAGCAGTGTTGTTAAAGATGGCCATTACTGCTTCCCTCCTCTGGCCAGGCGCAGAGGGAGGAGCCTGGATCTGGTCTCCTGTCACTGCTGCAGGAGGACATGATTAGTGGTTAGCCTATCTCTAAAAGCCCTGGGGAGCAAAGGGTAGGAAGGAAGGAAGGAAGTTGTGCAGGATAAACAAAACAAAGCAAAACCAAAAAAAGCCGCAAGAAAGCACTTCAGATGTGCAAGAATCTGTAATTCACATACTCATGGGATAGTTGAGGGTTAGGACCTGGAGCAAATGTTTTCACATGAAATGGGAACACCAAGAAAAAAGCAACCAAAGGGAGGGGTGACTGGCTGGATTTTACAGAGGTCCTGGAAAGAGATTTCTCCTATGTTTCTGGGTGTTTAGACACATCAAGGCCTATACATAAATTGTTTAAAAATATATTTTGTAAGTTTTACCCTAAGACTGTTCACATTGCCAATTTGCCTTTAGGTCTCCATGACAGGATTAAATAGGTTTTATGATCTTGTTCAAAATAATCCATCGCTTTTTTAAAAATGTGGTTTAAAAGAAGTGAATATACTGATAGGAAGTATGAAATGATCTGTTGAGTGAGGCACTACTTTAGAGAAACTGGACTGGTTGGTGCGTGGTGACCTTCATAATTCCGTCTTTTTACAATAAAAAAGAAGAGATTCATTAAGGCTCAACACACCTCAAAGATGGCAGTTTTCAACATCTAATGGCCATTAGATGGAACCAAACAAACACCTTTAAAAAGTAGGAGTGGTGGGGGCATTTTAATAGGCTGCTAAATTATCTCAACATCAAGCGCGCCAAGGATTACTAAACCAAACGGTATGCCGTGGTTGGAAGTGTTAGCCTTGTGCAGCTGTTCTGGTGAGGGGTTTGGGGGACCGCTCACATGGGATCCAAATTTTTTGCAGGTTTTGTTGATATATGTGTGTTAAATTAGTTTGAAGATGATCTGTCAGGTTGAACATGGCAATGAACAAAAAATAAAAATAAAAACCAGTTCATGACAATGTTTCAGTTTGTACCAAATAAACACCTTTGAATTTCATATGTATTAAATTGACTGAATAGGAAACAAATCTTTTTTTTCTCATCTAATATTATTTTATCATGTTAGTTACAGTCATTTGACCATAAAGCTTGCCGGTAAGGGCCGGGCTCTATTGTTGGAAGATCTCAAGTTGCATTTCCTAAGTCAAATGGTGAACTTGAAGTCAAGTGGTTAACTTCCCAAGTTAGAGAACTTGAAAGGGACCGGAGTACTCTTCCTTCCTTTCCTTTTTAAAGGACCCTCAAAATTGGTCTGAAACCAGTGACATTTAAAATCAATTCTATGTGCATGAAAGTCAAGGAGTTTCAAAATCAAAGAAGTTTTAAGTGTTCTGCAGCATTCTGACAAGAGTGAGAGGCAGCATGGGGTAAGATAGTATGTCCCTAAGAGTGTTCTGTGAGTCCCAGCAAGATGCCACGCATCCCAGAGTGTGCTCTGTGGTCCAGAGTGTTAGGGAAAAGTAGCATAGTCTCCCTTTGCAACATATTAAAGTCTCGAGAAGTCCTGCAGGAAAGAAGCTGAGCTGACTTTATCTAAAGCAGGGGATCTCTTTCTATCTCTGTCTCTGTCTCTCTATTTCCCTCTCCTTCTCTCCCTCCCCTTTCCCTTTCCCTCTACCCTCCTCTCTTCCTGCCTCAGTTTCCCTTGCTCCCTCCTCCCCCCATCCCCACCACCACCTATGAATACTACGCAAAGCACATTCTGGGCAATCTTAGTCCTGGCCAGTAGCACAGCTATGGCCAAATTTCGCATTTCTGGGCCTTGTTTCCTCATTTGTAGACAACAGGTTTCCAGGTGCTTGGAATCATTATCACTTGCACTCCCTTCCTCAAAGTTCTGCTTTAGAACTAAGATTCAAGGATTTTATAGATTTTTTGCATATTCAAAATAAGCCTTAGAATGCCAAACAATAGCAGATAGAAGGCGAGAGAGGAGTAAAACTGGGACTAACAACACACATACATCAGAGTAATGAATGCAAAGAAAATCTAGAAACTGGGAGATTTTCTTGGGTCTACTGTTCCCACATTGGTACTGTATTAGTGGACGTTGGTCCTGACTTGAGGCCACCAAGCATCTTTTGACTCTTCCGTAATTAGCGTCTTTTCTCCATTGCAAGTCCTGCCTCCCCCGAGACACAGGTCAGTGACTCCCCTCCCCGCAGTGAGGATCTGCCTCTTAGACATGCCCAGTGGGGAAGCAGGGACCCAGAGGAATTGTTTCCCAGCGAGGGGGCAGCGCGCAGGCCTGGGGCTTTCCGCAGAGCTGGGCAGGGTGCCTGGTATTCAGCGCCCAGTGTCAGAGGTGGGAGTGGCAGAGACTTATGTCCAACAGGGGGTGGCTGGAGGCCCACAGGCTGGTTGGGCCTTGCTCCTGCTGGAGTGGCTTCCAGCTGGACCCTGTGGCCCTCCTAGAGATTCTGTGAACTTCTAACTATCCTTTAATAATTTATTTTCTGTGTAAATGATCCAGGGCAGGCTACGTTGCTTGCAGCTAAGACCCTGACTAATATAGGTAAACCCTGCCAAAAACGGCTGGGATGCAATTCTCTCTTAATGAAACTCAGCAATGAAGGACACTGGAGGTAGTTCAGAACATTTAGTTCGGTAATAGAGAGTGTGTTTATTCCCTCACCTGTCTAGGATGAGAGCTCTGTAGACCACACATAGCAGGGGCTGGATATTTATCAGGTTTAAGTCAACTCTCTTTTTCAAGAGAGAGGCCTCATTCAGTCCCTCCATCTGGTAGAAGGAGATTCTGCCCTAAGATTTTCATAGGCAGAGGGTGAAAAGAATATGGAAAGATTAACCTTACCCTATGGATAGGGTAAGATTAATAAAATCCCAAATAAATTTCCAGGAAATAGGAAGGAATCTATAAACGATAATGAGGTAAAAAAAAAATTCATACTAGGGTTTTCCCCTTTCTTGGAGGAGCTGAGGGTTGGGGAAGGATCAGGATTTCATTTGTGTCTTCTCTGAAATAAAGCAGAAGTGTCAGAAGCCAAGAAAACCACTATTTTTTATTTTTACTTATTTATTTATTTGGCAGGTAGTCCAGGAGAGAAAGTCTCTATGAAAAGTATTTTCCTTGATGTCAGGAGCTCGTGGAATGAGTTAATCAAATGATCAACAAATATTTTTAATTCATTACCTGCTAGGAGTGCAGCTCTCTGGTGGTTGCTATAAGGAATACTGAGACAATGTTTATTTTTTCTGCACCATTTGAGAATAGCTTGAGACTTCATGCCTCTGTATCTCGTAATACCTCAGTGTGTATTTCCTAAGAACAAGGTTATTTGCTTACGTAGCCGCTGTCCAGTTATCAAATCTGGGAAATTTGACCCAGATACAATATGTTTTTCTATTCTACACTCTATATTCCAGTTTTGTCAGTTGGCCCATAAGAACCTCAAAGCATTTCCCCGTCCAGTGCAGAATCAAATCACACACAGCATTTAGGTGTTTTGTTCCTTTTTGTTTTTGTTACTCTGGAACGGTTCCTTAGCCTTTCTTTGTCTTTTATGACGTTGAAATGTTTGAAGAACAGAGGCCAATTATTTTATAGAATGTTCCTCAAGTTGGGTTCCTCTGATGTTTCCTCATGACTAGGTTCGGATTAGGCAGCCTGGCCAGCAGACTGCACCAGCGGCACTGGGCGATGTCCCTCTGCTAGTGCTCACTGTGATCACCTGGTCAGTGTGTGATCAGCTTTCTCCACTGCATAATTTCCGTGTTCTTCTTGCCACTCAGAAGCGATCTGCGGGGTGATATGCTCTTGTCTTTTAAGGGACTGGCACACACGGCGTATGGAGGAGGCTGCAGAGGTGGTGATGAGAACAGGCTTGAACACTCCTGACCCAGCCATCCCCTAGCCGTGTGACCTCGGACAAGTCACCTGACTTCTCAGAGCCACCTTTCCTGTTCCGTAAAATAGGCTAAGGACATTTCCTTGCAGTGTCGTGGAGAGGACACATAAACATGTGCGGTACTTGGCTTACAGGAGACATTCCACAGTGTGAGTGTGCCTCTGATTCTCCATTTTTTTTTTTTTTTCCTTTTTTTTAGGGACAGGGTCTCAGTCTGTCACCCAGGCTAGAGTGCAGTGGTGTGATCATAGCTCACTGTATCACTGTTACCTGGAAATCCTGGGCTCAAGTGAGTAGCTGGGACTACAGATACCATCATGCCTGGCTAATTTTTTAATTTTTTGTGAAGAAGGGGAACTGTTCTTAAGGGATCCTCCCTCCTCAGCCTCCCAAAGTGCTGGGATTATGTGCGTGAGCCACCATGCCCGGCAGTCCACATTTTTAAAGTTACTTCAACTTTAAAGATCCAAGTTGAGGACAGTGGTTTGTTGATCTCTTAACACTGTCTCCAGTGCTATGAAGGGACATCACGGACAGGCAGACCATACAACTGTAGCCTATGGCAAGAGGCATGAAAAGCTAGGTGTGCAACAGAGGCTCTCTGGAACACAGTTCTCTGTGGAAATGCCAGGAGCAGGGGGTGGAGGCAGCAGCATAGGGCAGTCTTGAGAGGCATCTTCATGCTTAGCTGGAGAGTGAGCTGCCAGGAGCACAGCCCGTGGGACACAGACTGTGAGACTAGCCTGGGCTCCAGGACTGCAGCTCTGCACCATTAAGGACTCAGGGGTTCCCCTCTGCCCTGACCAGAAGCCCAGGAGGCAAGACAGAATCTGCCCTGTTGCTGACAACTGCACATCCCTAAGAAAACCACCAATCTTCTCTAAGCCTCCATTTCCTCATCTGTAAAATAAGGGGTTCTGACCCAATCTGTAGTTCTCAATCTGGGCTGTGCATTAGAATCAGTAAAATTGTTATTATTATTATTATTTTTAGACAGAGTCTTGCTTGTCCCCCTGGCTAGAGTGCATAGCTCACATCAACCTCAAACTCCTGGGCTCAAGTGAGCCTCCTGCCCCAGCCTCCCGAGCAGCTGGGACTACAGGTACACAACACCATGCCTGGCTAATATTTTTTTTTCTAGTTTTAGTAGAGTAGAGATGGGTGAGGGGCGGGGATGGTGGCGGTGATGGGGAGGGGGGTCTCACGCTTGCTCAGGCTGTTCTCAAACTCCTGACCTCAAGTGATCCTCCCTGCTCAGCTTCCCAGAGTGCTAGGATTACAGGCATGAGCCACCATGCCTGACCAGAAATTTTTTTAAAATACCAATTCCTGGGCCCATCCTCAGAGCACTTGAATGAAAACCCAGACATCAGAATTTTTCAAAAATTCCCCAGATGATTCTGATCTTAGCCAAATGTGAGAACCAAAGACCTAAATAATCTTAAATATCCTTCCTAGCCTTAAGTTTCTATGAGTCCATAAATGGTATATTCTGAGGAACTTAGTTTTCTGATGAACTTAGAATTCACCACCAGAAATTCCTTTTTGTTTCTATTCCTGTTTTTGAAAATCCTTCTAAAGTCTAAATAACCTTGAAGGTCCTTCTTACCTTAAAGTTTCTATGATTACATGAGAAGGATATTTGGAGAAACTGAGTTTTCTGGTGAATTTAGTCATCACCAATTTGCCACCAATAATTTCTTTTCCTATTCATTTCTATTTTTTAAACCTTTTCTAAAGTGTACAATTCCAACTTCCTGCCTAGGGAGGCAGGGGCAATAAATTCATAGCGTGGGGGCCACCACAGCTCTCTTTATAGACAGGACGGACGTGACTAGTTGATGAAGATACTGACCTCCAACTTGCCTTAAAAATCTTTCTCACCTCGAGGCAGCCAAGACCAACCAGACAAAACTGACACGGGGAGGAACCTGTTTGCCATTCTTGGTGAACTTAGCTCCATTCTTTCACGATGGAGTGTCTTTCTAAGGCAAGGTTCCAAACGACCCTTCCTCCACTCCAACACCTCCAAATACACCGGGCTGGAGGACAGGGGGTGTGGGAGGCTGTGATGCATGTGCATTGAGTTTGGATAAACTTGGGGTATAAATAAAAGTTGTTTTTTTTTTTTTGACAGAGTCTCACTCTGTTACCCGGACTAGAGTGCCGTGGCGTCAGCCTCACTCACCGCAACCTCAGACTCCTGGGCTTAAGTAATCCTACTGCCTCAGCCTCCCAAGTAGCTGGGACTACAGGCATGTGCCACCATGCCCAGCTAAGTTTTTCTATATATTTTTAGTTGGCCAATTAATTTCTTTCTATTTTTAGTAGAGACAGGGTCTCGCTCTTGCTCAGGCTGGTTTCGAACTCCTGACCTTGAGCGATCCTCCCACCTTGGCCTCCCAGAGTGCTAGGATTACAGGCGTGAGCCACCACGCCCAGCCTAAATAAAAGGTTTTTTTATAAAATGTGTTTGCTGCCATTGACTTCTTTTACTTAAATTGAATACAAAGAAGCCAGTTCTGGGGAAACAGTATTGCAAGTAGAGTAAGAGCCAGAGTTCAAATCCGGATCCTGCCAATCACTGGTTGGACCACTTTGGGCAAGTTACCCAAATTCTCCTCTCGCTGCCTCAGCTTTCTCATCTACAAGATGGGCGCCAATAATGGTATGTATCTACCTCACAGGGTTATTGTGAAGTTTGAATGAAATAACACCCAGGGTCCGACACATCGGGAACTCAACAAATGTCACCTATTTCCCTTGTTAATACCATCCATTGAGGGTCTCATTAAGGACGTGTGGTACATCAAGATGGAACAGAAGTGTTAGAAGTAGTGGAGATAATAGAAATGCCTATATTGTGCCTCAAATGCCAGCCTGTGGGCGGACATATGAGTCTGTATCCACCCACAGTGAGTGCCTGGGCAATGCGGTCCTAGGCGGCAGCCCCCACATCTGGGCTGTGGTCATGTAAGCTTGGGGCACTCAACAAGAGCTGTGGTGGCCCAAAGGGGCATTTTGGAAATTAGTGGGTGCACTTGTTTGTTGACACTGCCATTGGCATTTGGGGAGGGGAAGGAAGCTAGATGTCCTGCAATGAGTCAGAGAATCCCGTACAACGAAGAACTGTCTCATGTCCCACATGAATTTTGAACGTCCCGTCAACTAAACTTACTACAAATGTGTGTCAGCAATACTTACAACACACTAATCCTGAAAGAGAGTTGTAAGAAGTTACTTAAAAAGCCCAGTAATTTAGACGAAGGCCATTCCATGGAGAGCAACTTAAACGGAAGAAACGTCTCGTCTCGGAACGATTAATTTATTCACGCTGTGCAGGTTGCCTGCTCTGTCTACGTATAAAGCATTTCTAATTACAACTTTTCCTGAAAAGGGTTTCAGTGCAGCAGGGCTGTTACTGTACAATGAAACCAACTGAAAATATGTAACAGAGATTTGAGATTTCTTTGAACAGTTCTTGAACCAAATATAAAAGAGCAGACTCTTGAAATGCAAGGATCTCATTGAATTTCAATTACCTTGTTTCTACAAATATTGTTATATTACCATTGTATATATTATATATATATAATTTAGTAGCACAATGATAGGAAGTCTAGGTTGTGAGAATTACTCATTAAAATGATTTCCCATTCTTTTTCGACGTTATTCTGACTCCTTCTCTAGAGGTCTTCCCCACCACGTGGCCTCTTTCAAATCCATCCTTATTGTCTTTTGTCTCTCACAGGGCAGGGCCCCCAAGTTCTTTTTAAGTACTGGAGACTCTCACTAAGGCAATATCCTCGTCCCAGGTCATAAAATGGGGAACCATCCTGATGCTGTACCTATAAATAAACCCCAGCTCATCTATGACTTTCAGTCTGTAGCTTGTCTCAGTATATTACAGGTTGAGTGTCCTTATCTGAAATGATTGGGACCGGAAGTGTTTCAGATTTTTTTGGATTTTGTTTGCGTATACATAATGAGATATGGAGATGGGACTCAAGCCTAAACATGAAATTCATTTATGTTTTACATATACCTTATACATATAGCCCAAAGGTATTTTTATACAATATTTTAAACAATTTTGTGCATGAAACAAAGTTTTGACTGTATTTTGAGTGTGACCCATCACATGAGGTCACATGTGGAATTTTCCACTTGTGGCATCATGTTGGCACTCCAAGTTTCTGGTTTGGGGGTATTTCAGATTTCAGATATTTGGATTAAGGTAAGGTTACTTTATTATTTCTTGTTTTCTATTATTACTTAGCTTAACACTAGTTTGTATGCTAATGTCCATTCATACCTTTGCTCTTTTCTTTTTCTGTTCTTCTTGCACAAATAGCTTCTGCTCTTATTTCCTTTAAATCCAAACCCATGCATTAGTAGTAGGTGCTGGCATCTGGTGGCTTCATTGCATCCCTGCTTGAGCATAAAAGTGGCATTAAACAAAAGGAATGTTTCTAAATATATGGTATTTTATTACACATTATCTTCTTTTTATTTATCCTTTATGTTAGGGGAGTGATTCTCAGTTGGAGGCATTTTTCCCCACCTTTCCCTGGGACATTTAGCAATATCTGGAGACGCTTGGTTGCCACGACTGGGTGCTTCTGGCATCTACTGGGCAGAGGCCTGGGAAGCTGCTAATCATCCTACAATGCACAGGACACTCCCCCCCACCCCCGCCCCATCACCCTGCGAAAAGTGTAATGTGGTCCCAAATGTCGACAGTGCTGAGGATGCGAAACCAACCCTGTGTTAGGGTTAGCGTATTACAATTGTTTTTAAAAAAGTGTGTATAGATAGGTTATGCAATCCATAAATTTCGTTTGGGATATTAAAGGCAGTTTACAAAATATTTATTACAAAAAGCTATAAGCATACATCAAAATAAGAGGAAGTAGTCTGGGTAGACTTTGGGTTCCCCACTCCCGCCACAGCCCTTGAGCTAATTATGAAATAGAAAATGGCTTTAGAAAAGTGTTCTGACCTTTAATCTCACTTGGAAGCCAAAGGTCAAATGTGGAAATTCAGAGTATCTGAATCACTGTGTATCCCTCCAGCTGTATTTCTCAAACAGCTTCCACCGAGTAGCCTCGTTCCAGGTAGCATTTATTCAGCACCTGGAGATTCCACGTCCTCTCCCTTCCTGCATGGAAGGTGAGTGTTTTGGGAACACTCAAGAGGTCTAAGTCACCTAGAGCAGCTGCGCTCACCACTTTTTTTGGCACCAAAGGACCCGTTTCATGGAAGACAATTTTTTCACAGACAGGGGTGGGGGGATGGTTTGGGGATGATTCAAGTGCATTACATTTATTGTGTAGTCAAACCTCTCTGCTAATGATAATCTGTATTTGCAGCCACTCCCCAGTGCTAGCATCACTGCCTCGGCTCCACCAGATCACCAGGCACTAGATTGCTAAGGAGCCAACCTAGATCCCTCGCATGCGCAGCTTGCGGAAGGGTTCCCACTCCTATGAGCATCTAATGCAGCCACTGATCTGACAGGAGGCGGAGCTCAGGCAGTGACATGAGTGACAGGGGTGGCTGTAAATACAGACGAGGCTTTGCTCTCTTGCCTGCTGCTGTGCTGCCCGGTTCCTAACAGGCCAGGGGCCTGGTACAGGTCTGCAGCTCGGGTCTGCAGCTTGAGGGTTGGGGACCGCAGACCTAGAGGATCTGAGACACCTCCCTTTCAGTCAGCACTAGTCCTGGGCCTCTCTATTACAATTCCCAACCTAGAGGAACACAGCTGCAAGAAAGCGCTAAGGGCTTTCTCCTCATGCCACAAATATCCTGAAAAGAATTCTCAGAATTATTTAAAGGCGTGGCACTTACTGTGGCCAGTATGTGGAAGAAGAGAGTTTGTGGATAGCACCAGTTAGCACGTCCCTTCCCAAGATGCATTAGGAAGCCTTCATTACAAGTGGTGTTAAAGGGAATGGAAAATTCCAGAATCTGCAAAACAAAATAGGGGTGAGCAGTTTCTGGAGGAGAGACAATCTTCTGGTGCAGTAACTCAGCAATATGAGGACCCCCATTTCACCATTTATCATGCTGTGTGGCTTTGGATACAACCTTGTCCTCTCTGTGCTCTGACGGATGTCTGCTTCTATTAATACCAAAAGGGGATCATGAGGTATGTGGAGTGCCTAGTAGGTGTCTGGCACCCAAGCTGTACTGCCAGTTCCTTCTGGCTAATAAATCCACTGGAGGCTGTACTGTTATCTTGGCAGGATGGGCCCCGCTCATGTCAGAACTGGAGTTTGCTTTCAGTGAGTTACATTCATGGCAGCTCAAGTAGCACTGGGCTGCACTTTGAGCTACCTGTGGGCTACTCGATGAGGGATGGCCTTGGACCCTCAACCACCTTAAGAGATGGTAATTATTAGCACTTGCTATGCACAGATTACATACATGCATAATCTCATTTTATTCTCGTACCCATCCAAAACAGAGCTGCTACTGTCCCTGCTTGTGGAGGAGGAAAGTGAGGCTCAGAGCAGAGAAGCCCCCTGTCTAGGCCCCCTGGTGGCAGGGGGCCAAGGACCCAAGGCAGGACGGAGCCCAGGCATGGCCCTTACCTGCTGCCTTTGTACCTGGCCAGAACTTTATCCCTTCCTTCTGGGGAAGTCACTGCTAAAAGCCTCCTCACAGACCTCCTGGGCAGGGGAGACATGGATAAGCCAGCCAGCCCTTCTTGAGACTTCCAACTCATGGGGCCTGGAGCTCCTTCCTGCTCTCAGCCTAGCACTGAGCTCCCCAAACCTTGGCTCCCGGCTACCACATCTGCTTGGTAGAGAAATGGGTGGAGCCCAAGATTTATGGCGTCCCCAAGCGCCTTGGGCTCCATCCCAGCTGCACAGAATTGGACTGATGACAGGAATAAATGTGTTTGGCTCCGGGCTCAGTCACTGAGGATTTATTTAGCACCTGCAATAATAAAAAATAACAATGCTGCAGCATGCAAGGCACCTCATGAGCACTCAGGCAGGGAGAGAGGAGGTAGGGCAGCAGGCGCCGCTCGCTTGCTCTCTAGCTGCTTGCAATCTAGACGTGGAAAAGAGACGGTTCCTATAGAACCAGAGAAGGAAGAAAGCAGGAGAGGTTTGAGATGAGCCCTGAGAAGTCAAATACTTTGTTTGAGGTCACACAGCTAGTGAGGAACTGAACGAGAGCTGCAGGTTTGATGGCACTTACATGAGCTCTTTTTTTGTTGGTAAAACATGTGGAAAAATAAATTTAAAAATACAGCGAAGCAAAGCAAGAGAAAACAATCACCCCAAATCCCACAGCACAGAAGTAACCACCAGCACCCTCACCTCCCAGCTTTCTTATTCTCTGTGCAGACGCACATGAACACGGCTACATGGCATGTGTTGTTACAGGCCAATCAAATCTCACTTCGAGAGGATACCCAGGGCTTGGGCAGTCATACTTGCAGGTTAAACTCACTCATTTACTCAACAAATATTTCTTGAGCTCTTACTATGTGCCAGGTACTGTTCTAAGCACTGGGGATTCAGCAGTGGATAAGGTAAAATTTGGGGGAAACAGACTATAGACAAATAACTATATCATGTATACATACATCAGCTAAGCAAACAAAGAGTGTGGGGCAGGGACGCAGAGAGAGGGAAGCTGTGTTAGAAAAAGTGATCTGGGAAGGCTTTTCCAAAGAGGGGACACTTGAGGAGTGGCCTGGAGGGAGAGAGGGAGAAAGCCACCCAGAGATCTCAGGGCTGAGCATTCCAGGCAGAGGAACAGCAAGGTCAAAGGCTGTGAGGCAGGAGCGTGTCTGAGGGACGAGGAGGCCAGTGTGGCTCAAGGGAATGAAGTGAGTGGGGGGAGTGTTAGGAGACGAGGTTGGAGAGTCAGGGGGACCAGATCGGGTAGGTCTGGAAGGTCACTGTGGATTTTGCTCAGAGTGAGATGGGAAGCCATTGGCGGGGCTGAGGAGGGGCCTGACATGAGGTACAGGGAGGACTTCTGCTTTCTCATGGGGATGAATGATTTTCTAAATGGTGAGCGCCCACTTCCTGTCTTTGAAAATACAGAGCTTAGGAAGAGCAACTGAATTTTCATTTCATAATTGAAGATCTTGCAAGGCCTCAGGATGGGACATTCATTCATGATACAAATACTTATTGAGGTCTCCACACTCCCACCACCATGGCAGCAAGGAGTTGGATCTCAGTCATATTCCGGGAGGCAGGTCTCCTCCCTTCCCCCACGGCTGCGGAATAATCCAGCAACTTACGGGAGCCTGGGAGGGGAAGGGTCTTTTCAAAGACATGCAGCTCCATCCTCCACGCCAACCAGGCCTTTGAAGATCCTTCCTTTGGTTCTGGGACTATAGTTTTTAAGAACTCAGTCTCCCCGGTATCTACTCACCACCCATCAGCAGTCAGGTACTGGCGGCTGCTGCACCCATGAGCAAAGCACCTTTCCTTAAAGCCTCTGATAATCTTTGGTCCAGCAGACACGTGTACCAGCATTTACCGTAGGGGAGGCCGGCTCTGCTGGGCCAGTGGGACAGACTCTAGTGCTATTTTCCTTATGAGAAACAAGCCAAAGGGAAGGATGCAACCCTATGTCTTAAATTTTTTTAAAAAGATAACTTGAAACTCTGGGTGATGGGAGTTAGGCTGGGGCAGCTTCAGATTGGGCTCTGCAACCCCACCTGGACCCTCCACTCAGCCTGGGAGGAGGACTCAGGTCACCCTTGTTCGGGAAACAGGAATGCCGCAGTGACCTGCCGCATGGGAGCTTCGTCCTCTCCTGCGCACAGCACTCTCTCGGCGAAGGGTACGATGTCAGCTGGCAGCGCTGCTGCAGCGCTAATGAAGTTTAGGAAGCGCTTAGCTGGAAAGGGCACGGATGGGGTAATTGAATTGGTGTCAGACACATAATGGCTTCGAGAGTCTTTTCTCCCTCATTTGGTAAGAAGAGCCCTTTCCCTCACATCCTCCGTAAAAGCTCAAGGAGAAAAGGATGTTCACCCAGCTATACATCAACCCTGTCTGTTGAGAAGGAGTTTTGGGAAATCACAAGGAGAAGCACACTTTTTAAGAAGGCTTTGGGGACTGTTAATAGCAGGCTGGGCAGGGCACAGGAAGAGGCTGCAAATGAGTGTTTTCCATGAGACACTGCCAGGTGATAAAATATTAAAAGCAATACCAACACTCGCTCTTCAAGGAATGGTCTTAATGATTCTGTCAGATGTCTGGGTCCTGCGGTCAAATGGACAGTGAGCTTTGGGCTCTATCAAAATCAGCTTAATGGGTGCCAGGCCCTGTGCTAAGCCCTTACACCTTGTCTCATCTAATCTTTACAACAACCTGACCAGGCAGCACTATCATTATCCCCATTTCACAGACGAAAAACTGAGGCTTGCTGCCCAAGATCACACAGTCACAATGTGGCAAAGCTCAGCCTGAAATCTAGGATTGGGATTCCAAAGCCAGTGCTTGCTTTCTTTACTTCTTTGATGAAAAAAAAAAAGAAACTTTTAAAAATACAGACTATATCCATATATGTAAAAGTACAAAAGAATTTACAATGAAAATGAACTATGTCCCAACAGACCTGCAACCATCAGTACTGCTTCCTTGTGGTGCCTTCCAACTAGAGAGAACACACATAGACATCTACGCATGAGTTCACAGAATGGGTGTGTACTATCCATGCCATCTGCATCTTGCTTTCTCAAACTCCTGACCTTGAGCGATCCTCCCACCAGGCGTGAGCCACCGCGCCCAGCCAGGACTTTCTGGATCTTTGGCATCAGTAACAATGCTGCAATGAGCATTTTTAGGCAAATGCCCCTTCACAGGTGTGCGAGCGACATTGTGCTTTTGATAACAAGAGCAAGACAATATCCTGGGACAGTTGGGGTCACCTGTCAGTTCACTGGCTCAGAGAGTTCACTTGTAGCATCACCGGGGGACTGGGGATGGCACCAAGGAGGCCATGCAGGCTCTCGGCTTTGGGACATCCCACACGTACAACCCTCCAGGTTTGATGGTAACAGACCTGGGCACCCTAGGGACATTTCTGAATGCAAGCAAGTATATGGATGGCAGGGGTTCCTCTCTCCAGCTGCCATCTCCTCACAGCACCCCAAGACAACCAGGAACTGTAAAGGTCATCTGTCAAGCCTACTGCCTGTGCAGGTGGAGACCGTCATGCCTGGGTCACCGAAGGGGTCACGGACTGAAGTACAGGGGCTGAAGTAGCTTGCCCAGAGCCACACCAATGGTGGTGAGGACCATGGGGTGGGGCTGGCATGGGGTCTCCTGTCTCCTCGAGCACTGCTCCCCCCACTTGGCTTGAGCAGTTCTGATCAACAGAGGTTTGCCTCGTCTGTGGTTGGCCCCAGGACTGGAGGAGACCCTGAGGCCCCTTCTGTGCCCAGGGGAGAGGGGCAGACTGATGAGCAATGCCTGCCCTGCGGGGAGTGGGGAGTGCCCTTGTCACCACCCTCCCTAGGGTGAAGCTGGCTTTTTGTCTGTCTTATGGGGTTGATGCTTCTTATATAAACTGCTACTATTTTCGTATCAGTCAGGATAGTCTGCGGTAGTAACAAACAAATCCTGCGTTATACTGGTGAAATACCAAGATTTAGTTTTCACTCACTCACTCCCTGACTCAGGCCACCCCTCGTCAGCTGTCCTCCCTGTAGTGACTCAGTGACCCAATCTGCTTTCGTCTTGTGGTTTGCTGCCTCAACAGGTGGCCTCCATGATTGCCCTGGGGGAGGGGAAGTGAGGAGGACGCAGGAGGGTCACATACTGACACTTAAATGTCTCAACCAGGTCAGCCCACTGGCCAGAATTAGTCACGTGGCCACACCTAACTGCAAGGGACTGGGAATGAGGGCAGGGGTCGCACAGATAATCCTGAGCAGGATGCTTCTCTGCCAGGCTCCCAGGCTGGGGGGTGGGGGCAGGCAAATACGGGCTGCATTAAGCAGGTGCGTGACCACAGGTCTGTGGGGACTGTTGTGAGTGGTGGATCTGGGGACCAATGTTAGCTTTTAGGTGCTACTTAATTGCTAATTCATCTGCAGAGGACTTTAATTTTTCTCGACCATCTTACTGTCAAATAAAACACACATAACACAGAAAACTCCCCCAAAAATGTTGAGCTTAAGTTTAGTAAGTTATTATAAGACAAAGGCAAAGACACTTTTTTTTTTCTGAGACGGGGTCTTGCTCTCTTGCCCAGGCTGGAGTGCAGTGGCATCATTATAGCTCACTGCAGCCTCTAACTACTGGGCTCAAGCAATCCTGCCTCAGCATCCTGGTAGCTGGGACTGCAGGGGCGTGACACCATGCCTGCCTACTTTTTATATTGTTTGTAGAGACAGGGTCTCACTATGTTGCCCAGGCTGGTCTTGAACTCCTGGCCTCAAGTGATCCTCCTTAGGCCTGTGATCCCAGGCAAACACTCTTGAAACTGTCTCCCAAGGCAAGATACAGAACTTAATGTCAGAGTTAATTGTTTTAGCTTTTGGACTCAGTGCTGTATTTTGCCAAACGTGAGTCTAACATAGCTTTGAAAGAGTGAAGTTTTGAATTTCAGAGGTATAATGATCACTCTTAAACAGATGGCAGCCTAATCTCAACAGTGAACTTGCAATATGTCTGTGACGGAAGGAGTGAGGAAGTCCTCCCCCTCTCACAATGAATGTGGGGACCAATGTGGGGTGCCTTGTGCCAGCCAGTGGCCTGGGAAAGCTGCTATAAGACTCTTTCCCCTGTGCCCTACCTGTGGACTCGGTCCCTGGGTCAGCCTGCTTCTTGTGGCCCTGCAGGCCACCACACCTACCGTGTGGCCCCTCCTCCAGGCCAGACTGCAGCCTGGAGGTCGGCCTGACCTCTGGGACTCCCAGCTCCAGGCAGAAGCCTCGTCACCCCTGCCAAGGTATGTGTCAGCCTTGAAGCAGCAGCTCACAATGTTTTGGTAACTTGCAAAGGCTGAATCCTAGAAAGATCGCATGTTCCTGGCCGCTGGCCTCCAGCCTTGGGGATGCTCACCCCGCCCTGGGAGGCTGATGCACCTGCTGGGAGGCAGCACTGGGCAGGGCCCTCCCAACCAGCTCTGCCAACACATATTTCTCCGCTCAAGTCAGACTTGGGAAAGCATGGCTTTCTCCCAGCCCCACATCCTGCTCCCCCTGCACCCGTGGAGCAGCTGACCCAGTTTTGGGTAGAAAAATGAGAAAATTCACCAGTCAGATGAGAGAGAAGGGAGGAAGCAAATGCCACGCTGCCGTAATCAGCCCAGACACGACCCTCCTTCTGAGGAAGGGGCGAGGAACTTGGGCCTTCTCACTCTCTCTTTTCAGAGCGTTTGGAATAAATTCCCAAAATACCAGAGGCTGAGTGCAAACCTCCTTTGCTGTCATCAAGAGGGAGGATGAATCATGCAAAACACGCAATTTCTCTCATCCCAAAATACTGCATATATACTTACATTTAGTGTCATTTTACATGTGCAAGGTATTTTTTAAAAAATTCTTTTCTCTCTCTCTCTCTCTTTTCTAAACCAAAAACACCAGCTGTAAAACCCACTGCTTCCTTCCCCGCCAAGTCCGCAGTGGCAGGAGGCGGCGGCAGCAGACAGCAGGGCCCCTGTGCTCTGAGTCAGGCCTCCCTCTCCGTGGCTTGTTGCCTGCAAAACAGACTTAAAAGCTGGTGAATGGCACTTAGGGGCCTGCAAGCACGCAGGGAGGCCTAAAATATTTGCAGGGGCGCACACTCTGTTCGTAGAATGAAAGGCCACTATGCAAATATCTGGGCCCTGGTCGGGGCGAGGCGTTTTCAAAGTGGCTTCTCTGCTTGTTGCATCAAGCCAGTGAGGAAGCAAAGACACTCATTCAAAAACATCACACAGGAGCCACACCACAACTTCCTGGCCCCAGAGGGTAGACTGAAAGGGACCACAGCCCCGGGGGCCTGAGTTTCTTCGACCTTTCTCCTTCGCTGCACGTCGCACAGGATGGTTTTGTGACAGCCTACAATGTCAGCTTTTAGGGCTGGGCAGACAGGATCAATTTTCTCTTTTTTGGCAGGGAAAGGGCTTTTTTGGAAGACACTCAAAAGGCAACCATAGTTACTGATGGAGCATGGCAAGCATGAGACAGAGGTAGTTATTACCCAGGCTTGACAAAAGAGGAAAAAACGTGGGATGGATTTTGCATTAAGCCACAAATATTAATTCCAAGGGCTCCAGGACGAGCAGAGAGGCAGAGCAGACAGACCTGAAACCCCTCGCAGCACCCCCCGCAGACTCCCAGCAAGGCTCATGCAAACATGGAACCTGGCAACAGCTCTCTACCCGAAGACAAGGCAGGGAGCCAAAATCCAGGCAGAGTTTTCACTAACCACATTGTTCATGGGGATGCATTTAGAAGAACATTCTTGGATTTCACACCATTCAAGTTACCCCCTGTGAGCCAGGACAGGACAGAAATTACCAAGAAAGAAGGAAATAGATTTTTTTTTAAAAAAATGTTTTTACATATATATATCTTTTATACCAACAAGAATGCACTTGAAAGGAAATAGTTTTGTTAAATTCAATCTTTGTCGGTGATGGTCTACCACTGGGCAAGAACTATCTTGCAGGTTAGGACAGCCTAGTTTCATTTTTTTCCACTTCTCTCCAAAGCAACAGACTGCAATTGCCAGCATGAAGCACATCGAGAGAGAGAGACAGAGACAGAGACAGAGAGAGAGAGAGAGAGAGAGAGAGAGAGAACGAGCTGAAGGCATGTATCATCTTCAGATGTTTCATTGCCAGAGGAAGTGTGGACAGTGGTAGAAGGGGAAGGGTGCTGAGAGCGGCTGCTCAAAGAAGGTATATAAACTACAGTTGATTGTCCAGCTTAATCTGAAATCTCATGAGCTGAGCAGAAGATCCAACCGAAGGCTGGCTCAGAAATACCCCAGATAATGCTCACCGGGCATGAACATCTGAGCTGGGCAGATGTTCCGCAAGTGGAAGCTGCCAGCACCCAAGTGGGAGGCTTAGGACACGGTATTTCCCTTGTCTGATGCCTGAGGCTGAGCCTGGGTAGAGGGCTCTCCAGGCAAAGAAAAAATGCTAACAAGGGGCCAAAAGAAAGATAGTAGAGCCTGAAGGGGAGAGAACTGTCAGTGATCTCTTTGAACATGACTGTTCTGCAAGAAACAGATGCTCATTTTAGATAATTGCGGCTTAGTGTCCTCTGCAAGATGCAAGAAGATATGGTCTCAATGGAGCTGGCCCAAGAAGGAACTAGAAGGACAACATAGTCTGAGATAAGGCAAGAGATACAAAGGGAGCGGTCTAAAATAAGAGGGTAATACAAAGTAACCAAAAACAGAAGAGCCAGAGTCAAAGCTGCATATGAAGAGAGTAAGAGCAGGATGGACTACAAAACAGCTTATTTAACCAAAGAGAGGAAGAGGTCACACACTTTTTGTTCTCAGGGTCCCTATGTACTTGTAAAAATCATTGAAGACCCCAAAGAGCTTCAGTTTAAGTGGGTCATAGCTATTGATACAACTGCATTAGAAATTAAAACTGGGCTGGGCATGGTGGCTCAAGCTGGTAATCCTAGCACTTTGGGAGGCCAAGGTGGGAGGATTGCTTGAGGCCAGGAGTTTGAGATCAGCCGGAGCAATATGGCATAGACCATACAATGCAAAAGATTAACTGGAGTGGTTGTGCTCACCTGTAGTCCCAGCTACTGGGGAGGCTGAGGCAGGAGGATCTCTTGAGCCCAGGAGCTTGAGGTTGCTGTGAGCTAAGATGATGCCACTGCATTCCAGCCTGGGTGACAGAGAGAGACCCTGTTAAAAAAAAAAAAGAAATTAAAATAGCAATTTAAAAAATATTTACTAAAAATTTATTTTAATACAATAAACCTTTTGTATATTAATATAAATAACATTTTGCATGAAAAATAACTATATTTTCAAAATAAAAAATATTTTAGTGAGAAGAGAGTCACTGGCTTCTACTTTGAAAACCTCTCTTTTTTTTTTTTTTGAGACAGAGTCTTGCTCTGTCATCCTGGATAGCGTGCAGTGGCCTCATTATAGCTCACTACAACCTCAAATTCCTGGACTCAAGCGATCCTCCTGCCTCAGCCTCCCAAGTAGCTGGGACTACAAGTGTGCACCATGATGCCTGTCTAATTTTTCTGTTTTTAGTAGAGATGGGGTCTAACTCTTGCTCAGCCTGGTCTCTAACTCCTGAGCTCAAGCAATCCTCCTGCCTCGGCCTCCCAGAGTACCAAGATTACAGACGTGAGCCACCGGGTCCAGCCTGCAAATCTCTTTAATTAATAGAAGACATCTGGATTCTCACATGTGCTTCTGAATTCAATCTGTTGTGGTATGTTGTTTTCGTTGAAGTATATGAAGAAAATCTGACCTCAGATAGATATGTTATTGGAAAAAGGAAGAGAATTTTAATAGCCTTTTGAGATCTGTGTGGATAGTCTTCTTTGATACTAAGCCAAAACTCACAAGTGATAGCTTTTTAAGTCAGTTGCAATGTAGAATCTGAAACCCTATCACTTTGTTACATCAAAATTCATTGGTCTTGCACTTTGAATGGATCGTTTACACATGCATGATTTTGTAACAGCATACACTGGTCATTTGGAAAATACGGATTCAATGAATTATCCAGATCTCCTGAAAGTAACATGTTTCATTTTCCTTACACAATGCATTAAAAAAAAATAACATTTTTTAATATCACCAGCAATTTTATGAGAAAAGTCTGCTGGGAAACTGTCAAGCCAACAGTAGCAAATACATGTTTTACAAAATTCCAATATTTGCTTGAATGCTCAAATTTTGTCACTGACAACAAATACCGTCGGTTGTCTTTCTTTTTTTTTTTTGAGACAGTCTCACTCTGTTGCCCGGGCTGTAGAGTGCCATGGCATCAGCCTAGCTCACAGCAACCTCAAACTCCTGGGCTCAAGCGATCCTCCTGCCTCAGCCTCCCGAGTAGCTGGGACTACAGGCGTGCACCACCAGGCCCAGA
>CAUYRT010065872.1:0-43226 GCA_963574885.1 Lepilemur ruficaudatus
TCTGGACTACTTTGACAGAGCAGGTTTTTGAATGTAACAAGATAAGTCAACTTGAGTGGTAATATATTTTGGGAAATCAGCTCACTACAAATTGTGACTGTAAACATTGTACTGTAAATGTTTTGTAGTTTTCCCCCAATAAAATTAAAAAAAAAAAGAAAAGGACATCTTATATCTTTTTCTTTTTAATTTGGCTTTGAGATCCCTCTCATAAGAGTGTATATGAACTTTAGCTCTGCCCTGACAGAGCTTCATGGATTTGGTCATAGGTGTTTACAATGTTATTTTCACAGGATACTTCTTTATCTTGGCAGATAGCCTAATGCCTAAGGGTCTGACCTGAGACTAGTTGTTCCTCTCACAGGAAATTTGTTGATATTGGCAGATGCCCTTGTGGCTCTTGTCTGACCTCTGTCTAGTTTATTCCTCCCAAAATAGCCACTCTCTAGGAGAGTGCTCAAGAAAGAAATTAATCAGGTGAGACACAGAGGAGGCAACTCAACATGCACAAGAAATAACAAAGGCAATTTATTACTTAGAGATCTCAGAGAGAAAAGGGCAGCACACTTCATAGGGCCAACGGGAGAGGGGAGCTGTTCAGGACACACACACTCAACAAGTGAATGGGCAGCAAGAGAGAGAAAGAGACCTGCGTGATGAAGCCTTTACTGGGACCTAAGGTCTTACCCAAGTAGGTTTCCTGAGGGACATTCTAATTGGTGAGTTTAGAGTAAGCAGACACTAGTTTCTTGGAGTCATGCTATGATTGAGAGGGGGTTACCACTGCATACTTCTCGTGCTGGGTGTGGGCATCTGAGGAGCAAGTCAAGTAAATTGTATCCAGCTGTCCTATAGGGAGGGGTCTCCAGGAGGTGGTTGTATATGACAGGTATCTGAATCAACCACATTGAGGAACTGGGAGGAGACAGAGAATTAAAAACTGTGTCAAGGGTGACTAATCCCTGCTTGGGGTATGAAAATGTTTAATTTATATTCAAAATGAATCCTCAGACAACATAAAATTATAAGAATTCACTACAGACTAAAAAGTATCCATTAGAGTGGGCAATTAGGAGGCCTTTGATGTAATTTGCCAGAGAAATTTCCCTAGAGTGTTGAAGTCTGAAGACAGACTGCAGTAGGCTGAGGAGTGACTAGGAGGCAAGGAAATGTGGTCAAAAGACATAGACTACTCTTAAAAGAAATCTGTCTGTAAAGTTTAGGAAAGAGGGCACTAGTGTGAGGGGACAATTGAAAACTGGTTATTAAATGTTAGAACTGGAAATAACTAGAAAAATATCAAAACTAAATCAACTCCCATAGTAATGTCTTTGGGGGTCATTTTGAATTGATGAGTCATAGACTTTAGAAAAACAGTTTTCCTCTAAAGCTTTAATAATACAGACTTTCCACTAAATGGAAATGAGTATCATCCTACCACAGTCTCATTAATAAAGGTTAGATACAGGCATAAAGATGATAAAATTGTGGCTTTAAATAAACTGTAAATCTTAAGGAAAACATTGATATAAGCATGAATTTGAGGAAGACTCAGTAGGAAATGAAACACCACTTAAAGCAAAGAAAAAGTTAATTTAAAAGTGTAGATATTTATTGAAAGTCTACTAGGTATAAGACACTGTATTTGATTTTGGCAATTTAAACTAAGATTGATTGCCATTTTATTTCATCTAGAATTGGTCCTATTCTGCTTTCTCTTCCATGGAACATTTAGTTACTCTTTATATGGTCGTTGTTTTCTCCTTCATCCCTAACCAATGACTTTCATAAGATAAAAGAGAGGAAACTAAATGGGACCAAGTCAAATATGTTAAAATCATACTGTAGTAAAACATTTAACAAGCAAGAAGAGTGAGGGCCTTTGCTCTTATAGGCATTACTTTTTAAAATCTCTGGGATTTTGAACAATAAGGTCTGCGTATTTTAGTTAGGATGATTAAATTTCAGGACCTCAGGTAAAAATCCTTTTACCTGAAGTCAAAACTTCTTATACTTTATAGAGACAACTTTAGAACACACAAAAAAATGTTTGAAATTTTACACTGGGCACGGTAGCTCACACCTATAATCCTAGTACTCTGGGAGGCCAAGGCAGGAGGATCACTTGAACTCAGGAGTTCAAGACCAGCCTGAGCAAGAGTGAGACCCCATCTCTACTGAAAATAGAAAAAAAATAGCCGGGTGTGACGGCAGGCTCCTGTAGTCCCACCTACTCAGGAGGCTGAGGCAGGAGATTGCTGTGAGCTAGGCTGACGCCACAGCACTCTAGCCTAGGTGACAGAGTAAGACTCTGTCTCAAAATTAAAAAAAAAGAAAATTTTATGTAATAATGGTTTACCCACAGTGGTAATTACTGGAAAGATTACTTTGTGATAATAAGTTGTATAGGCATTCAGAGAAAGAAGGGCGCAATACAATGAAATATTCCCAAAAGGTTTTATGGAGGACATGGGAACTGAGTTTGGCCATGAAACTGGATGCGTGGAAGACAGAGAAAGAGAAGAGAAGATACTCTAGGGGGAAAAATCATAATTTACAAATAAGTGTTTAAATTACAACCTAGAAACCAAAGGGACTTCACTTGGATCTTTTTGAGAGTCAACTGGCACATAAAAATATCTGTAAAGGGTTATTCATATAGTAATTGCCCTACTATCAAGATAAAGAGCTCTGATTCATTTTATGTGCTCATAAAACAACCACTTAATGGGAGGTGCTTTATAATCCTTATTGGTCCATCAGTAAAAGTTACTGTTACCAGCCCATATTTGAATCTTAGTTCTTTAATAATAAAAATAATTGTGATATGTATATATGGGTTACACAAATCTAAGTATGATGCAGTTCATACTTAGTGTTTAAAGATTAAGATGTCTACAATAAGATTTGTTTCCAGTTTACAATTTTACTAGTAATGTTGTTTTTTTTTTGAGAAAAAAAATCATGACTATGTAATCTGTCAAAAAATTTTAGAACAATAGAATATATGCCCTGTAAAATCTTAATGAGATCATGTATTTAAAATTCAAATCACAGTTCCTGGCACAAAAATAACACTTGGGGTTTGGTGAAGGTTAATTTGAAGTAAATGATCAATAAATGTTTGTTGAATTGAATTACTTAGAATTTCTATCATATAATTGGGTCCTAATTATGAATGTGTAAATTCCCTTATGCTTCATGGTAGATATATCTTTCAAATTTTCACTTTTACTGTACTAGAAAAATACTTCAATTCAATAATTACTGGATGCCTATGATATACCTACCACAGTGGTAAATAAAATAGATTCAGTCTGTAACTTCATGATGCTTCACGTAGTGCAAAGAGTGTGAAATTGATTTACCAACTTTTTCAGATTTTGGAGTAGAGGAAGCATGAGTAAAATGATTGGAGAGATATATGTTTAAGCCTAAATGTTTATATGAGGGCACTTGTCTTAGCCCACATGCCAGGCATATTTGTACATCACAATATGCTAAGAGTGGTGGGAGGTACTTTCCCTATTGTGACTGCAAAAATCATAAAAATTAACAAATGTATTCTACTCATATAAATAAAATCAGATAATTCTAATGTACATTGCTCTCAATTGTGAAATATTTCCTTGAATTTTAAAACTAAATAAAGCCTACAGTTCAGTAATGACTCTGTATGGTTTCATTTTGACAGTTTCTCAGAAGGCCAACACTTCATAATTAATGAATGTTCAGCCAAAAGGTTGACCTTCTGAGTGACTGAATAAGTGCAAACTTAGGAGGAAAAAAAAATGCTTTTAAGTATTTACTGAAGCCTAATGGCCGTTATCTTTTAGAATGAAAGTAAGTTCTGGAACCATGCCTAAGAAATTGGCTCTATATGTTAACATTTGAAAGTCCCTTTTACAATAAAAATTCATGCTATCTACTTTATTTTATGCTGCATTTAAAATCAGAGAAATTGTAAAAAGCTTCATCTACCTTGATCACTAGTGGCCTTCCTAAGATTAAACTCCCAGGCATGTAAAGCCTAAGATACCAGGCACTTGTAAATGGCTCTGGCATTCATTTCCAATCTGAACTTTCAGAGAGTCTAATAACAGATGGCTTCCTGTTATCTGGGATTGAGTCAGTTCATCTACTTAAAGGTTAATGTTAATAAGATCAAGGTCACAGGAGTGGCCTGGAGGGAATTAATGTTGAGGTCATACAGACCTGAAATTGAATTCCAGTTCTGTCCCTTACTAGCTGAGTGATCTCAAATATGTTACCTAGCATTATGAAGGGTCAGTTTTTTCACCTTTAAAATGGGGGAGTAGAACCGATCTCACTGTGTTTTGATATGAAACAGAGGAGACTCTAATTACCATTGATACATTTGGTTCATGGCCTGATATATAATGTTTCTTCAATAAATGTTAGTTGTGGTTTTAATTTTTGTATTAGAAAAACAACTCATTGCGCAAATTGTGTATTCTGTTTAATTTTTAAGGCTTTTATAATTTAAATAGATTTAGGGTATACAAGCAGTTTTTTGCTACATGGATGAATTGCATAGTGGAGAAATCTGGGCTTTTAATGTCCCTTTCACTTGCACAGTGTCCATTGTACCTAATAGGTAATTTTTCATCCCTCATTCCTCTTCCACCCTCTCTTGAGTCTCTTAGTGTCCATTAAATCACTCTGTATGACCATGTATAACCATTGCTTATCTCCCACTTATAAAAGCATGTGGTATTTATTTTTTTGTTCCTGGGTTACTTCACTTAGAATAATGGCCTCCCGTTCCATCTAAGTTGCTGCAAAAGACATTATTTTATTCTTTTGATAGATGAACAGTATTCCATGGGATGTGTGTGTATCCTATTTTCTTAGTCCAATCTTCTGTTAGTGTGCACTAGGTTCGTTCCACATATTTGCAGTTGTGAATTGTGCTGCAATAAACATATGGGTGCAGGTGTCTTTTATATAAAATAGCTTATTTTCCTTTGTGAAGAATCCCAGTAGTAGGATTGCTGGATCAAATGGTAAATCTACTTTTAGTTCTTTGAAAAATCTCCATACTGTTTTCTATAGAGGTTGTACTAATTTACATTTCCACCAACAGTGTATAAGTGTTCCCTTTTCACTGCATCAGGGTCAGCATCTCTTGTTTTTTTATTTTTTATAGTGGCCATTCTGACAGAGGTAAAGTGATACTCAGGGTGGTTTTAATTTGCATTTCCCTAATGATTAGCGATGTTGAGCATTTTTTCATGATTGTTGGCCATTTGTTTTTCTTCTTTGGAAAAATGTCTGTTCATGTCTTTTGCTCACTTTGTAATGAGTTACTTGTTTTCTTCTTGTCGATTTGATTTCCTTATAGATGTAGGATATTAGGTCAAATGTATAACTTGTGAATATTTTCTCCCATTTGGTAGGTTGTCTGTTTTCTCTGTGTAGTATATCTTTTGCTGTGAAGAAGAAGTCTTTTAGTTTAATTAAGTCCCTTTTATTTATTTTTGTTTTTATTGTATTTGTTTTTGGGGTCTTAGTCATAAATTCTTTACCAGGCCAATGTCAAGGATAGTATTTCCTATGTTTCCTTATAATATTTTTATGGAGTCAGGTCTCACATTTAAATCTTTAATCCATCCTAAGTTAATTTTTGTATATTGTGAGGGATCCAATTTCATTCTTCTGCATGAGGCCAATTTTCCAAGCACCATTTATTGAATAGTCTGTCCTTTCCCCAGTATAAGCTTTTGTCTGTTTTGTAAAAGATCAGTTGGTTGTAGGTATTTGGCTTTTTTTCTGGGTTCTCTATTCTGTTCCATTGGTCTATGTGTCTCCTTTTATACATATACCAGGCTGTTTTGGTTACTATTGCCTTGTTGTGTAATTTGAAATCAGGTAATGTAATGCCCTCATCTTTCTTCTCTTTGCTTAGGATTGCTTTGGCTATTTGTGCTCTTTTTGGTTCCATATAAATTTTAGAGTTGTTTTTCCTATCTCTATAAAATTAATGTTCATATTTTGATAAGAATTGCATTGAATCTGTAGATTGCTTTGGGAAATATGGACATTTTAACAATATTGATTCTTCCAATCCGTAAGCATGGGATGTTTTTCCATTTGCTTGTGCCATCTATGATTTCTTTCGTTAGTGTTTTGTAGTTCTCCTTGTAGAGGTCTTCTACCTCTTTTATTAAATATATCCCTAGGTTTTTTTTTTTTTTTTTTTTGTAGCTATGGTAAATGAGATTGAGTTCTTGATTTGATTCTCAGCTTGGTTATTAGTGTATAAAATGCTACTGATTTTTTATGTTAATTTTGTAACCTGGACTTTACAGAATTCGTTTATCAATTCTAGAAGTCTTATAGGGTGCTCTAGAGTTTTCTAGGAATAACATCATATTGTTGGCAAACAGGTATAGTTGGACTTCTTCTTTTCCAATTTGGATGCCTTTATTTCTTTCTCTTGCCTGATTGCTCTGGCTAGGACTTCTACTACTATGTTGAATAGGAGTGATGAAAGTAGGCAACCTTGCCTTGTTTCAGTGCATAGGGGGAATGGTTTTAACTTTACCCCATTCATTATAATGTTGGCTGTGGGTTTGTCCTATATGGCTTTTATTATTTTGAGGTATGTTCTTTCTATGCCAAGTTTGTTATGAGTTTTTATCATAAAGATGTACTGGATTTTATTGAATGCTTTTTCTGCATCTGTTTAGATGATCATATGATTTTTTGTTTTAAATTTTATGTATGTGATTAATCACATGTATTGATGTCCATATGTTGAAACATCCTTGCATTCCTGGGATGAAACCCCCTTGGTCATGGTGAATTAGTTTTTTGATGTGATATTGGATTCAGTATGCTACTATTTTGTAAAGAATTTTTGCATCTATGTTCATGATGTATATAGGTTTGTAGTTTGCTTTTTTTATTGTGTCCTTTCCTGACTTTGATACCATGGTGATACTGGTTTCATAGAATGAGTTAGGGAGGATTCTTTCCTTCTCAATGTAATGGGACAGTTTCAGTAGAATAGGCACTAGTTTTTTGTAGGTCTGGTGGAATTTGGCTGCAAATCTTTCTAGTACTGGGCTTTGTTTGTTATTATTGGGAGATTTTTTAAAATTATTATTATTGTTGTTGCTGTTTGAATCTCACCCATTATTGGTCTGTTCAGGATTTCTATTTCTTTCTGATTCAAACTTGGCAGGTCATATGTTTACAAAAATTTATCCATTCCCCCTTGATTTTCTAGTTTGTGTGCATAGCAGTATTCATAGACATCTCAGATGATGATTTGTATTTCTGTGGTGTCAGTTGTAATGTCTCCTTTTACATTTCTAATTGAACTTCTTTGAATCCTCTCTCTTTTCTTGGTTAATCTAGCTAGCAGTCTGTTGATTTTGTTATGTATTCAATGAACCAACATTTCATTTCATTGATTCTTTATATATTTTTTTAGTTTCAATTTCATTTAGTTCTGCTCTGATCTTTATTTCTTATATTCTGCTAGCTTTAGGTCTACTTTGTTCTTGTTTTTCTAATTCCTGGAGTTGTGACATTAGGTTATTAATTTGGAGTCTTTCTGTTCTTTTGACTTAGGTATTTAGCTCTATGAACTTCCCTCCTAGCACTGCTTTGTATGTATCCCAAAGATTTTGGTAGCTTTTGTTGCCATTGTCATTTAATACAAATTTTTTTATTTCCATCTTGATTTAATCATTGACCCAAAGATCTTTCAGCAGCACGTCGTTTAATTTCCATGTATTTGTGTAGTTTTGAGAGTTCCTCTTGTAATTGATTTCTAGTTTTATTCCATGGTGGTCTGAGAAGATACATGGTATGATTTTAATTTTTTTCAATTTGCCAAGACTTGTTTTGTGGCCTAACATATGGTCTATCTTGGAAAATGTTCCATGTGCTGATGAGAAGAATATATATTCTGCAGGTTTGCTGTGAAAGATAACAAAATATGCTACTTTGACATATTGATTATTTTTAGCTACAGAAAATTGAAAAGAAACAGATGTAAGAAAAGCTCTTTGCTCTCCTCCTATTTGCCTAAAAGGGGGACATAAATTTGTAAAGGTATCCCTCCTCTTTCTTTACCAGGAGGGATGGAACTTGAATTGTTGTCATAAGAGAGTATCTCAGCCTCTGAGCTGATTTCCAGATCTTCTAAGCCAGTTCACAGAACTGGCACAGAACTGAAGCCTTGATGGAATAGGAGGCCAGGTTGTTTACAGAAGGACCTTGCAGCACTGCCAGCAGTGTATGCTGTGTGTCTTCCTCCAGGGCAAGGAAAGGGAAAATGTGGATCTTTTAGGAATTACTAGATATTGGCTTTAAATTAATGCTAACCCAAATTCACATTTCCAAAACTAAACTACTGATCTAACCCTGTCCTACACAAATCTGTTCAGCCATTGTCTTTTTCATCTGAGTTGATCTTTCCCCAATTCAACACCTTTTTATTTGCTCAGGCTCAAACCTTGGGGTGATCTTTGACATGTCTCCTTCTCTCATTACACATCTAATTCATCAACAGCATCTGTTGGCTCTATGGGACACATCCAGATTTGGAGCACTCTTTCCTGCTCTATGCCTACTACCCTGGTCCATGCCATGTCATATCTTAACTGGATTACCAGAATAGACTCCAATAATATGTCTGCCTTCTTCTAACTTCATCCCCCATAGTCTATTCTCCACACAACAGATAGATCAATCCTTTAAAACTATAAGTCAGTCATGTCACTTCTCTGTTCGGGACCCTGAAAAAGGCTCCCCATTTTACTTGTAGAGAAGTTAATCATGAAGGACAACTCCAGATCAAGACCCTTATATGTGCAGAGAAGGCACCAGATTGAGGAATTTACATTACAAACTTTGCTAAAACAGCCTTTATCTTCCATTAGTTTTCCCTGTATATTTTCCCCAATTTGCTGCCCCTAGAAGCTCAAAGTCCTTTTCCATTTCTTATTACTTCTCTACAAAATTTATTATAAATTTTTGTTAAGTTACTATAATATATAAGCCCAATTTCTAACTACCACTTAGAATTACTCATCACTGAATATTCCCAAGTGTATGTGCTATGTACATGTTAATAGACTTCTGTTTGTTTTTCTCTTGTTTATCTCTCTTTTGTCAGACTAATTTACAGGGTCCCAGCTCATGAACCTAGAATGGGTAAAGGAAAAATAATTTTTTTCCTCTCCTATGATTGCTGATTGGCTTTCCATGAGGACAATTGGCCAACAGTTCATGGTAGTGTTTTAACTTGCTTATTAATTCATTCATTTATTTAACTAATGTTTATTGAGTGATTACTATTTGCATGACAACATGCTAGGGTAAGATTATAAAGATGAATTCAATATACACTTTTTTCTTACAGAATTTGCTCCTTAGTAGGGATGATAAAGCATGTATATAAATAGAAAAATGTTCTGAATTACATGAATGAAAGTTGCATGAGATTTATCAGAAGGAAATATTTAATTTCAGCCAGGCAGATGGCAATGAAAGGAGGGAAATCAAGGAAATCTGGGAGGAACTGGCAAGATTAGCTGGAGTTTAAACATCTGTATATTGGGCAGAAGGGAATTTCTGGCTGAAGAAATAGTATGAATATAGTTTCAAAAAAGTAAGAAATGACACAATTTGAATATAAAATTGGTTTTATGAAAGAAACTAATAGGAAATATGTTATACAATGATACAATCAGACTGAAGGGACCCTGAATGTCATACTAAGAGATTTTGGTCTTTATTTTTTAGCAAAAGCAAAATATTAGATGTTTTAGATAAAGGAGGTGAAATAAAGCTGTGTTCGAGGATGACTTCTGATGAAGATGTGTGCATGGTGGTTATAAACTGAATTTTGATGGGCAGATACCCCAAATGAAGTTCCTAATCAAGATGTCTTCCTTTTCTAGGCTGCTGATGTACTGTTGCAACATGGAGCTAATGTCAACATTCAAGATGCAGTTTTCTTTACTCCATTGCACATTGCAGCATACTATGGGCATGAACAGGTAGGCCTGCGGGGGACCACTTAAGTATGTCAGGCTTTTGCTGAACTGTCGTATCTTCAAAGAAAGCATATTTAAAATATCTTTTGAATTATTTTTGCCATATTCTCATCAGCTGCATCCTTGGGGAGCTTGTAGAACCATGTAAGTATTACAACTGTCATGTTCTTCATTTTTACTGACTATCTTAGTACACAAAGGAGGCAGCAGAACACATTGGTAAGTTTGAGGCCACAGGAATCAATCAACCTGAATTTGAAAAATTTCTAGCTTTATGACCACATATAGATTATATAATCCCTCTAATCTTCATTTCTTCATCTATAAAATGGGAAAAATAGTAATAGTACCTACCTCATAGGGTTGATATTATGATGAGACATAAATTGTTTAGCAAATGCTCAGTAAATGTTGCTGTAATGATGTCAATGACAATAACAATAAAAAAACTCAAAGGTTCTATAAAAAATCACTAAATGTGCATTAATTATATAATTTACTTTAAATATATAATTATATAACAGGTACATCTTCATAAAATTTTATATTCTATAATAAAGGAATAACATATAGAGAATGCTTTAAAGTTTTGAAAGTACTTTCATTCAATACATAATTTTGTTTGACCCTCATAATAACTTTAAAATTAATAAGAGTTGCCATGTGAGTGAGCTCATACAATAGGACAGGCATTATGCTAAAACCTTTATTTTGTTTCTCTAATTTTTCCACAACCCTAAATTAGCTGTTACTTTCCCCTTTTTTATCAGTTATACACATGAAGATCAGTAAGGTCAGATAGCATCAAAGTCATGCAGCCAATAAGTAGAAGAGCCAGACTATGTACTCGAGTCCGTCCAATCCCAAAGCCCGTATTTGTTGTTCTGTTATACCAAAGCACTTCTTCTTATTCCTCTCCAGTCAGTGAGACAAATTATAAATCCCTTACAGTTTGCCTACCTGGAAAAGCCAGAATTCAAGGCACTATATTCTAACTCCGAAGTTCATTGATTTTCAAACTTAACATACTGAAAGACAAAATTTGTATGTGCCACTTTAAAACACTACCCTTTAGCTATTCTCAAAGAACTGAAAAGAACCAAATAAAATAGAAATAGAAATGTAGTTGGATAACCAAACATAACTGTTCTTTGGATACCCCATTTTTACTCTTCCTCATTTCATCTCTCTAGGCTCATTCAATTATGAACTAGAATTATACCTTTTTACCTTACTGGAGGTCATGCCACAGAACTGCCTGAGGGTCCCAAGTTGAAAATATAACTTACTTGTGTCCCTGAGCTGTTCTCGTCACTGTGCCTTTATTTCTCTGCTAGCTGACATATGCTTAGACATTCTCAGACCTGTGAAGCGTGACCTATAGGTAGGAAAGGTTGCTTATTTCGTTGATGTGCGGCTCAGAGTGCACTGGAGTGCACTGGAGAGCTAGGCACTGAAAATGCTTTTGAAAGTACAGGTTGAAAAGCACAAGTGATGGGAAAATTCCATACTTTTCTGACTTCAGGCACTGACAGGCTATACACAATGCATGTTATTTGTAGAGTCATCCTCTTTGGCGATTAACTTCATCACCCAGCAGAAACATAAAGAGCCTCTATGCATGTTGGATGGAGAACTAAATTTGTTTACTTTCCCTAAAAATATAGTCACAGTCTTATAAAATTATGCTAAAATGTGGATGGCCCTTTTATGATAAGGGACTCACTTTCTGTGTGTGAAGGCAGCACATAAGTAATTTATGGAGGCTATTGTCATTTGCTAAAATATGCTGACAAGGAGAATGGCATATTCGATATATAAATGTGCCTAATGTGCCATGTTCCTTGCCATTTGTTTATTTACTTATTTTTAAGTGGAAGAGTAGATGTTTTGTACCAAGAGCAATATTTCCTAGGTATGTAATAATAGTGCTTAATAGACAATCGATTTCAGAGATAGTTTAAATCTGTCTACTATAAAGTCTCATAATCAGAATTTATGGAGTCTGTGTAAGTGGAAATATCTGCTTAGGAGTGCAACGTTCTTGAGACTAAACTTCTGCTGTTCTGATTTCTCCTGAAGTAAGTCTTGATCTGCCCATTAGCCAACAAAGATGTAAAATACACATGCTCCAAGTTCAAGCTACCACTTTTACTAACAGTTATTGAGTGCCAGGCACTTTTCTAAGTGCTTTATGTGTAATAACTTATTTAATCCTCATGATAACTCTAAGGGGTAGAGTTATTATTATTCCCATCTTAGCAATGAAGAAACCGAAGTATCAAAAGGTTAAATAATTTTTTCAAAGTGACATAGCCAGTAAGCAGAAACCTGACTCCAGAACCCTTGCTCTTGTCCACTACATTCAATAGGAAATCAGTTTCCCTACATCCCACCCAGCTTATTTTTTCCTGGTATTTCTATAAAATGCCTACCATATTCTTGAGAGGTTCCTACTCAAGACATGTTTATTTGCTGACTCATAGGAACTAAAAATAATTTTAGAGCTTGAATTCATTTTTGTGCTGACACCTCAGTGGTCAGGACAAATGAGGAGTCCTCCCCTAACTGCTATTTTAATAACTCAGAGGCATCCTAACTTACCTCTTAGTATACCTGAGGTGACTTTTAAAATTCTCAGGGGAGGCATTGTCAGGTTTAAATAAATTATTTGGAAAGTTCCTAATTATATATGTAAATGACTCAAAGAAATCAGATAAATTAATGGAAATAAGCCCAAGAAGACTCCTAAGTGCTTCATCATTTCATCCCTCTCTGTCCTTTTGGATGTGGAGCCTCAGATAATTGGGAAAGCTGCCAGGGCTACTGTGGCTATCTCCCACTTACTGACACATTCAGACAAGGACCAAGAACTCCAGTAGCGAGAGGATCAGTGGTGGTCTGTGTGTGGAGCAGCCATGAAAATCGAGAATCAAACAAACTGTTACTGGCTCAGGCCAAAAGGAAACTTTGGAAAAGATTGTTCAGAGAAGACTATGTGTGACTTAGAGAGAATTATTTATGTACAATGAATACCTATATTATGAAATTGATAAGAGATTGATACTAAAGAGAAGAAATGGCAGGTTTTCAAAGCCAAAAAATGTGGAGATAATTTTTTTTTTTTTACTTTTTCAAAGCTCCCTCATATCTCTAGTCCTCACAATAACTCTGAAACAAAAATGGTAAACAATACTGTTTCAGCTTACCAATAAAAATGGAAAATAACATTTAAAAAACCTATACTGTATGTCAGACATATGCTATGCACTTTAAACAAGTTATCTCATTTGATCCTCAAAACAAACCATGAGTTAAGTTATATAATATGATTCACGTTGGACATATGAAGAAACTGAGGTTCAGATAAGTTAACTAATTTTGTCAAGGTCACACAGCTGATAAAAATCAGATTCTAGATTAAACCTATTCCTATCTTACTCTGGATCTTAACTCTTAATCAGTATGTTATATTACCCTTCAACTTAAAAAATACATATCATAAGGTCAGTAGCAGTCACCATTGGTTGCTTAGGCAAAACTGTCATTCCAATACTGCCACTTCATGCCATACGTTTCCTTGCTTGCAGACTCATGATTTTATTCTACTGTTCAGCCTTCTTCTAGAGGTTGTATTAATACTTAGAGAATATCTCTCTATCCCTAGTCACTATGTTAGATCTTGATTAGTCGAAGCCACTCAGAGTAAATCTTTCCCCTTGCCCAGGGATTGCTTTAGAAAGTTGCAAATGACCTAGTCCAGGCCAAATGATTTCTGGAGATATTTTAGGAAGGAATTCCTAGATTTAAAAAAAAAAGAAAAAAGATGTTCCCTTATTCCAACAGGTAGAGATAGTCCTTAACTCTACTCTGTGGACTTTGGTTTATAATGCCTGGAGCTGCTGCAGCTCTCTTTCTCCCATGAGGGAATTCATCCTACTACATGTGACAGAACAGAATGACAGAAAGAACTTGAGTTCTGATGATGTTATTAATCTGTTGTATTAATCTTCCTATAATTACTCCAGTTTTAGAAATCTTGTTAGGTTATATAATAATAAATTGCTTATTGTTTAGGCCCATTGAATTAGGATTTTCTGTTATTTCCAGATGAAAGTAACCTAAGAGAAGGCTTAAATGACATGTGTTCTTCTATATTGCTGAAACCTTTGCATTATTGTTTGACTTTTGATACTGATTTCAAATGAATGGATTCATTAGGTAACCCGCCTCCTTTTGAAATTTGGCGCTGATGTAAATGTAAGTGGTGAAGTTGGAGATAGGCCCCTCCACTTAGCGTCTGCAAAAGGATTCTTCAATATTGCAAAACTCTTGATGGAAGAAGGCAACAAAGCAGATGGTAAGATGATACATTTAGAAGACTTTTGCTATCATTTACTTTATGTATACTTTTTCTTATATTTCCCTTACTAGAGAATAATCTTGAAGTTGATTAATTCTGTGGTCATGTTCTGTTATACAAGTTATAATTTATTATTTTTAATATATTTATTTAACCTACATGTGAATCCTTCTTTACATGCTTTAGCTCAATTCTTAATATATTAGGTGCTTTAGTGAACATAAGTTTCCTTAGATAAAGTAGTTCTACATGTTGTTATTCATTAATCTTTATCTTTAAATTGAGGTATAATTTACATATAGCAAATTTTCAAATCTTAAGTATACAGCCTGATGAATATTTATTTATGCATATATTCCATGTAAAAACCACCCAAATCAGGATTTAGAATATTTCATTACTCTGGAATGTTCCCTTGTACACCCATTTCAGTAAATAGCCTTTGCCACCAAAGTTAATCAGTATTCTGGCTTCTGTTGCCATGGATTGATTTTGTTTGTTTTTGAAGTTTACATAATTTTGTGACTGGCATGTTTTCCTAACAAGATGATTTTAACTTTTATGCATGTTGTTCTATGAATCAAAGTTTTCTCTTTTATATTGTTGACGATTATAGGAATATACTACAATTTGTATGTACATTCTCCTCCTAATGGACATTTTAATATTTCTGGTGCTCCTCTATTATGATGCAATTGCCAGCAGCATTCTTATTCAAATCTTTTTGTGGACATGCATATTCATTTCTTTTGAGTGTGTATATAGGAGTGGAATTGCTGGATCAAAGAGCAATACATATGTTTAACTTTTTAGGAAATTTCCAGTTTTCCAAAGTGTTTATACTATTTTTTAATCTCACAGCGATATATGAGAGTTTCAGTTGCTCCCCACAGTATCCCCAATATTTGATATTATATTTTTATATTTTTAAATAGAGATAGAGTTTGAGTGTGATCAATTTAGAAAAAAGCTTTAGGATACATGGAAGGATGTTAGAATCAGTTAATAGAATAGAATTTCCCTTAATTTTTTAAGTTATAAAATGAATTTTGGAAAGTTGATTAAAAGTATTGAAAAATTTCATTCTTCCATGTTTCTTCAAAAACTTTATTTTTGACATAAATTCACTCAGAGTTACAGCTTGCCATTAAATTCTCTCAGGCATATCCAACATCCTTCCATTGACCCCCAAGAGACCTAATTAAAAGCCCAGCTGTAAGAGCTGCTGGCCTTTGCAGCAGGAACAATACACATTTCTAAAAGGATATGGTTGTCAAATCTCTAGAACTACCAGTTCCTTGGCCCAAAATTCAGATTGATATTTAGTTAATAAAGCTAATCAATGTTTTCATCTACCCATAAGGAAAACACAAAGGCTCTTAGAAACAGTTGTGGCAAGAGGGTAGGGCAATTTCCAATTTCCAAGTTGGAAACAGGAGCCACTTTATTTTGTAAAATTTAAGAAACATGGTTTGTATTGTTTTCTATATGCCAGTGTTCAATAACTCATGCATCTACTTTACAGCATTATTATAAACAACCTGTGTTGTCAGGATGTAAGGAATGCTGTTCCTTGGACCTTATTTAAGCAGTCTCTTTCATTCTGTTAGTTTAAAATAGGCAGAGGTGCACCCACGTGAACCACTGAACACATAATTGTGTTTTTGAAACCGCCTTGCTTTTCCAAGGGGTCAGGAACCACATCACTTTTTCTTTTTATTATTGATGCCAACCTTAGCTTTTTATTCCTCTGCACAACTCCAAAGCTCAGTAGTGTCAAAATGAGTGTCATTTATGATCAGCATGTCGCCAGGATCAAAGGATTCTTCTGCAAAAGGCATTGAAATGTGTACGACACCTATATTCCCCTTACTTTCCAGCATCATATGATATAATTTTTAATTTTTTCTTTCTGACTCACACAAGTATTTCATGCCTCCTACCCAATCATTTTAAAAAATCAAGAGACAGCATGAGTCAGATTTTTAAGTATTTTTATTTCCTTCTAGTACATGCTTGATATTTAAGTACCATTTGCACTTCAACCAATGGCAAAAAATAAACCAGAAGATCCGCTGTGCCAACGGACACTGCACAGGACTTTCATCAGTTAGTTCACTTATTTCAAAATGTTGCTAAGCCTCCAGATGATTTATTTTTGATATGGACCCTGCCTGTGGTAAATGGACATAAGAGGACGATTAAATGAATGACCCCAAAAGGAGTACAATTTACAGTATGTTTCCATGGTAACAGAATGTCACAAATAAAAATAAATCCAGGTTACAATATTACCCAAAATGTGGTTCTAAAGGCAGTCTCTTCAGTTTAGCATGTTGGGAGGCTGACCTATTCAGTCAGGTATGTTTTAAGTCTCTGGTCTGCTTCTTTGTATCTCTTAGGACAATGAAAAGGGAGAAAAGTATTGAATGAGATTGAAAAGGTTAAAATATTGCTGGACTACATAAGAAAAAAATAGTGACACAGTCCTCAAAATGTATCATTTTGATAATGTTGAAAATGAAAAAATTTAAATTCAGAATTTATTAATTTTTGTCACCTGCTTCTTAAATCCTATAGTTCTTTTAAATAGCAAAATAGCATGGACCTGTATATTACAGAAAGCCATAAAAAATTACTAGGGGCATGTCTAGTAAGAGGAAGTGGTTTTTTTTTTTTTTTTGGTTTTGGTTTTTTAATGTATCTTATTGGAGCTATGACATGGTTTTGTTATTGAAAGCTTATTTAAGACACATTTGCAAGTTACTTTAAAGATCCTCTGGGAACTGCTGGCATTACTTGGTTAATCTAGAAATTTTTATTTTATCTTTAAGGTCAATAAACAGAAATAAGGAAGAAGGAGCGTATACCCACCCACCCATTTATCCAACCTTTCTTTCAAAAACATTACTGAAGTCCTCTTCAAAGTAGAGGACTAGGCAGTAAACATTTTTCTAGTAATTTACATATATTTCTTCATCTGAAATTCTCTTTAAGTGTCTCAATAAGATGTTAAGTTAGAGCAAATAGAATATCATTCACACATTCAAGTTTCCTGAAATAAGATATAATAATACAAACTTTATTTCTGTCTTTGCAAGTTGGTTCAAAATAAAACTAAGTAGATCACAGTGACTGAAACAAAAACAGGAGTATATACATAAACTCTGTTTCTGATCCTGTAAGTCTCCTGGCTTGTCCCTCCAGTTGGTATTTACATCTTTTTTGATAGAGGTAATGTCTAGGCAGCTGCAGGTAATTCACCAAGTAGATAACCTACTCTGAAGTTTATTGATTCAAATGGAGAAGAATAATGTTGGGCGGGGCCAGAGATGACCAAAGGCAAATTATAAATTAATGAGATTGCACTGCATTCTGCTTTACAATTTCCCTTCTGAACCTCAAGAACTCTTATGTGACTCTCCAGATGCCCTGGGCTCCCAGCAGTTCTCAAACATCAACTTGTGGCATTGACTTTCCCTGGCTTAGAAGAGAATGTGAACAAAGCAAAAGTTTTATAAAATGGGAGATAATCAAAAGAACTAGGGACATTCTTCTGAGTGAAAGGTGTCTTTCTGAGCTACTGATTAATATAAAAGATTCAAAGATTTATTTTTCATTAACAGCCTTGGGGGGAGAAACTCAGTGACTTTGTTAAAGACTTCTCTTTGGCTTAAAATCTTGCAGGACAATAAAATGAGAATGGTTGTCTACAAATATAGCAACTACAAGGCCTAAATCAGTCTTTATTGATTGTTAAATGATGATTATAATAACAGTAGTAAATTTTTCCTATTCTTCATCAGTTTTTAAAAAAAACTTTTCCTTCCCTTCAGTACTTTTTGTTCTGCAGAGGATTTCTATTATAGATATATGAGAGAATGAAAATAACAAGTGTGTTAATGTCTACTATTTTCTATTTTGAATAAAGCACCCTGTGCAGAATGACAAAGTAATCAAATACATAAAATAAATCACTTTACAGCACTTGATCCAATTATTTTAGTTTAAAAATTGAGTTAAAGTCAGACCCAGAATTAAGCAGTTTGGTTTTCAGTTGTTAGTACTTCAGGCTAGTAATTAATGACTATTCAAGTAGACTGTAAGATATTTGAGGGTATAGATTCTTTGCATTTATAGATGATTGGTCTTAGGACTTAGCAAATTTTTAAGGGGGAAATTAGCAAAAAGGTAGAGTAACTTTTTAAAAATGTCTACTATGTAACAGGCATCATACTAGATAGATGCTTTGCAACCGCATCACCTTTAATCCTTTCAGTATCCCTGCAACAATGGTGTTATTATACCCACTGTTCCTGATAAGACATTAGTGCCTCCAATACTAGCTTAATGGCTAATGCATAATGATAATTTCATAAGTCAGAATGTATCAGTCAAGTTTTCGTACTTTCAAGAATTGTAAAATAACTCTTGTTAGTTCAAGCATAAAAGAAGTATACCAAAGGATATCAATTAGCACACAGAATCTTCCCCAGAATAGGGTAGAAAGCTAGGTTTAGAAGACTCACAGTGAGGACTAACATCCCAAATCATGCCCCAAATCAGATCCCCTGAAGACACACTGACACCCCTGCTAGGCACACACATCAACATTGTACTTCTGGTGCCAACAACACAGGGCACTGAATTTGTGGCTGGAATTGCTACCAGTGGAAATTGGATGGAGCTATTATCACCACTGCCCCATTGCCACTGTTTTTTTGTGTGTGTTATCAAATTCTGAAGTCAAAGTCTAATATGGTGTGTTGATTGGAGGAGTCTACAGATTGGTGTCCAAACCAGGGAACTGTTGAGAGTAAAAAAGTCACTATTAAGAATTATCCCAGGATAACAAGCCTAAAACAGAACATATGAGCACCCTCCATTAATTCTGTGCCCTTGCTGCAAAGAGATCTTGGAAAGTACATTTTCAGCTTCTATGTTAGAACGTTGTCTTGGCCTGTCATCAGTACTTGCAGGATAGGGAATTACCCAAATGTCAGAAGAGGTTATAAGGCTGGGTCGTCCAAAGAGAAAAATAAATGTCCACTGCTGACTGAAGAACTGAATTTTAAATAACCTGTAACACAATTAATGAGGTCTGTCTCACGCTAAAATGCTCTTCCTTTTCATTATACCATGCTTTGCATACTGTAGTATAGCAATTCTCAGCTAAGGTTATACATCAGAACTTCCTAAACAGCATTTTAAAAATATAGATTGCAGGGCCTCACTCTAACCTACTGAACCAAAATCTCTGAGAATGGTCCTCTGACCAGAATCTGTAATTTTAATGTGCTTCGGAGAAAATAAATCAATTTGAAAGGAGATACTTGTGGAAATAAGGCCACAAGTACCTTTTGGATGCTTATTAGTTTCCTGAACTATTCCATTTTGCAAGGTAGATTTGATTAGATGCATCCCATAGAATTTATAGGAGCTAGAAGAAAGTCTGTTTAATGCGGTAATAGGCAATAAAATACAACTATAACTTTTTTAATTGGCTGCACTTAATTTCCCCTATTATTATCATTAATTGGCAATCTTTAGGTGTCTCTCAGGCACTTAGAAATGTTCATGGTACTACACATATGAAGGCTGAGAAACAGAAGTTTCCAGAGAACATGTCTTTTTTTTCCTTGCTGTTGACAGTGAATGCTCAGGATAATGAAGGCCACGTCCCACTCCATTTCTGTTCTCGATTTGGACACCACGATATTGTGAAGTACCTGCTCCAAAGTGATTTGGAAGTTCAGCCCCATGTTGTTAATATCTATGGAGACACACCTTTGCACCTGTGAGTATTATGCAGGGTTCCATAGGTCCTCCATGTACACTACATGTATCCTCTTACTATTATCAAAATATTTTCCTCAAATCTAGGGCATGCTACAATGGCAAATTTGAAGTCGCCAAGGAAATCATCCAAATATCAGGAACAGAAAGTCTGACTAAGGAAAACATCTTCAGTGAAACAGCTTTTCACAGGTAAAAGAATATTTAAGTGCAATAGCCACTAACTTAGCTGACACCCTATGGCACCTGAAGTTGTGTACATAAAGCAAGAACAAATAGTGGCAGATGTTGCAATCAGAGACCGATAGCAGAGGTAGAGCAGAGGACAAAGAGCCCAAGCTAGATGCACAGAAGAAAAGGTGAAGGCAGATGCTGCAGTCAGTACAACAGATGGGGCCGGAGCCAGATGCTGCGTTCCTGGCAGCAGCCACAAAGACAGGGACTGATGTTGCCACGGCAACAGGCATATCAACATCTGTAAGCATATTGCTTCTATTCCTCTTCACTCCGTGGAAAGCTGCCAAAAAGGGCTGTGCCCATAATCCTCCTCCGACAAGAATCTCATTACCAGAATTCACCAGCATCAAATGTGACACTTTTTTCCTTACCACTTAAACCTTGTGTGCAAATGTGTCTACCTATCTAAGACATCCATCTGTCAGCCTATAAAAGCCTAGTCAGGGTGGCCACTCAGATACCCAAAAAGGCATTGGCTCTTTTCTAGGAATCCATGAGAGCCCTTTACAGTGTGCTCTAGAGAAACACATTGAAGGAGTAGCTGGGATTAGAAAAGTTGCAATAAAAAGAAAAAAGAGATAAAGAAGGAAAGAAAATGTTGCTAATAACTCAGAGCCATACTTTCCTCAAATATACCGAAGGAAGGTGGATGTTTTATAAAATTTAAAGTCTTCATTTTTAATGAGTTACTATTTTCCTATAAATGTAAAGCATAGTCATTTAAATTTAGTAAATCTTGAATATAAGATCATTTACCTATATATTACATATTTCTTGGCTACTTTGCAACCTCTAAAAATGTATTTGAGACTAATTTGTTGCTTATATAATGTTTATATTACACTGGTGAATAGCAGAAATGAGGAGACTCTTTTTCATATTGAACTAAAATTAAGCTTGTGCTTCTGCGTTAGGCATCAACCTGTCAAATTTCACATGAATTTCCCAACTTTTCTTATCAACCAAAGAGGTCAGCCAAAAGGAAGGTGAAGAAATACCATCATTTATGGAGTGGTGACTATATGCCAGTTGGTTTGCATTCATTATATAATTTAATCCTCATAACCATTTTATGAAGTTGGATTTATTATCTCTCTTTTACAGAATAGAAAGTTGAGGCTCAGGGTAGCCAAGGAACTTGCCAAAGTTACTTATGGCTAGAAAATAAATGTCTGCCTAATTCCAAATCCTGTGCTGTTTACATATCTTCATGTTCTAGTAGCAAAATATTTTGTCTGTTTTCTACACACTCAGTAACAGAACAGAAGCAGGAACTCTTCAGATCATGCCTTCAGTCAAAATGGATCAGTGGAATCTGTCCCTGAAGGGGCAATTGGCAGAACTGATACATATTGGTTTCTGATATTCTCTTTCTTTGCTGGTCACGCCTGTTAAGGCTGACACCTCAGGCTAGTTTTCAAATCATTTTGCTACTCTGTGCACTAAAATTGGAACCAACTTAATCAGAAGGTAACTGTCACCTCCAGAAGATTGTCTAGATGAGAAATTTTATAAAACGAGTTAAAAGTATATAATCAATTGTTTTATAATATTTTGTGTAAGTCTGTGGCTACTAGGAATAGCAGATTAATATTTTTTGTTCTATTCATTTTAAGAACATATTTATAAAATAAACTCCTTTACATGAGGAATTCACTCTGAATACAATTTTTTGTATGTACAAATCACAGTGCTTTGCATAGTAAGTACTCAATGCATTTCTGTTATTGTTTTCCTATGTATATACACACATACATATACATGTATGTATTTGCAGACATATATCAAAAAGACATACACATGTGCATGTATATAAATGCATACATATATTTACACATATATTATGTATATATTCCAAATTCATTATTTTCTATAGTAGTTGCTTTGAAAATAAACAATGAGTCAATTCAGACAATGGAATATTAAATGTGTACTGTTACAGGTCCTATCTATAATGCAAATAATTAATGGTGATATAATATATTGTACCAAGATGGTAGCTTTTTACCCACTCAATTATTCAAGAAAAGAGTTATTAAAGGCCTGCCTTGTGTTGTTGCTGTTAGGAACATTAAGATGACAGGATCCTTTCCCTCCTTAAAGGAGCTCTGTGTAGGGTAACAAGGTAAACAGAGGTGTATGCTTTACCATAACACAATGTGATAAGAGCCATAAAATTGAAATGACAAGGAACCAAAGGAGACAGCAATGAATTCTGCCTTTGGCTCATGAGAATACTTCATAGAGTGAGTAATGGTTCAGCTGGAAGAAGAATGAATGGTATTTCATTAAAGAAAAATGACTTGGGGAAGGCCATCCCAGGAAGAGGAAATGGTAATAATACCCAATAAATTTCCTCTTTCTTCAGAGTCAAGTTGCTGTGCCCTTCCTTTAGGCATGATCTGGATGGGGCTTTGCCCAATGCTAGCTCCTACCAGTCACGCAGTACATACCTTGTAGCTTTCTGGGGTTTGGAAGTAGAGTATTGCTCGTGATCAAGTGATGGCAAAAGTAGAGGCATTTATTATGAAACTACAGGAAAAGAAAATTGATGAGAATTACCAATCAAAAAATTAAATCCAATAGTCATTGCTAGGCATGATTTATCTTATATAAAATCTTTTTCTCTGGGCATCTTTGCTTTACTAATAAACAGTAGAAATCAGAATTTCAATTAAGCACTTCATCAAATCTAGTTGTAAAATTTATCTATAAAAATCTATTTTCTTTGGTTCCTGGAATATGTTAATTTTTCCACGAAAACTTTCTTATAACTGGAAAGAGCTGATAATGAACAGTCCTTTACAGCTTGTAATATGATTCTATAAGCAGTAATTCACTTGAAATTTCAGCAGCAATTTGACAAATAGAGAAGATGTCATCTATCATTATTTTATAGATAGTAAAACTAAACTCAAAGAGGCCAAATAACTTGTCTAAGGTCCTCTGGCTAGTGTGTGGCAGAGCTCTGGATTTTGAGTCTACAACAAATGCTCCCTCAGTAAAATGACAGCTTTGAGACGTTATTTCTGGTCAAGAAAGTCTCTGGAGAGACAGTGGATGGTTTTTCCAGGGAATAATTTCAGATTGCCCTCTGGATTTGACTAAAAATCCAGTAGCCTCCTGGATTTCTCATTCAATTGTTCTGCAGAATCATTCTCAGGTCCTACAGCAAAAAATGTGTGGAGCTCTTACAATATCTTTCCTCTTTTTATAGTAAAGAACTAAAATCAAAATTGTAGGAAATGCTTGACAAGAAAACACTACAGATTTTACATCTCCTTCCTTGAAGGTCCAGATGTGAGAATCTTCAGGATTTTTATTCACCCTTGATGTACAGTGCTTGCTTGGATTTTATTACCTCCTTCTTCTCTCTCCTTCCTTCCTTCTTCCTTTTTTGTCTCTTTGGCACCATTACATGCACATAAGCAACTAGAATAGCCTGGCTTAATCAGCACTGTGTTCATTTGCTAGGGCTGCCACAAACAAAGTACCACAGATTGGGTGGCTTAAACAACACAAATTTATCATCTCACAGTTCTAGAGGTTAGAAGACCAAGGTCAAGGTGTCAGTGGGTTTGGTTTATTCTGAGGTCTCTCCTTGGCTTGAAGATGGCCACCTAGCTGTGTCTTCACATGGTTGTCCCTCTCTCTGTGTCATGTGTCCTAATCCCCTCTTCTTATAAGGACACCAGTCATATTGGATTAGAGCCCACCCTAATGATCTTATTTTAACTTAATTATCTCTTTAAAGACACTGTCTCTAAATACAGTCACTTTGTGAAGTTATGGGGGTTAGGGCTTTAACATATGAATTTGGGGGGTGGGCACAATGTAGCCTATGACAAGGGCCTTCTATTTTCCTTATTTTGTGTTTTTGCAGTGCATGTACCTATGGAAAGAACATTGACCTAGTTAAATTTCTTCTTGATCAGAATGTCATAAACATCAACCACCAAGGAAGGGACGGGCACACAGGTAAGACTGTGGTGAAAACATTGCTAGTTTCAGATGTTTATCAATGCTCAAGCATAGTGGTGTGCCAAGGGATAAGTGCACATTGGGAGTGGTCAATCTCAGTGGGGAGAGGTATTTTATCATCTGGCATTATTTAGAATTGATGGTGACTGGTGATAATATTTAATAAAAAGCAGACTGACTTGATCAATTTCACTATTATGCTAAATTATCTATAGGCAATGCACCTACTTATAGCCTACTCCAAGGACAGACTGCCCCCACCACCCTACCCTTGGTTTGGTGATCAAGAAAAATACCTGCCTGGGGTCTTTGTTCTTTTACTTGTGTAAAGATGCTAACATTTTTTTTCTTGGTAATTACAATAGATGTAGAAATACTAGAAAGTTTACTGAGCAAAAGACAGTTTATATGGAAGATTGAGTAGAATAAAATACTTCTTTTGCTTACAGTATTGTCTTCTTTGCTCAATAATAAAATTAATTCTTCATCAAAGAAATCAATCATTACTTCATATCTCTGGAAACAATGCTATTATGTGGTGATAAGTATATTTTGAAAATTGGGGTGCAGTCAGTTTTCTTTTATTCTTCTTTCATTCTTTCAATTCTTTTCTATGACAGGATTACACTCTGCTTGCTACCATGGTCACATTCGCCTGGTTCAGTTCTTACTGGATAATGGAGCTGATATGAATCTGGTAGCTTGTGATCCCAGCAGGTCCAGTGGTGAAAAAGATGAGCAGACATGTTTGATGTGGGCTTATGAAAAAGGTGTGTTTTTAATCATGCATCTCTACGGTGATACTGTGTGTATACATTATGTCAATGCATCAGTAATTTCTTTGCTTGTCTGACTTGTACACTCTCATTTCTTCTGTAGATTTTATTTGAGTCTCTGGGGCCTTGGATTAAAGAGTCCAATAGACCATCATTACAGAAAGCAACTACTGGGCTGCAGATGAGCTGAAGGCATTCTCAGTATTTATACTTTAAAAAGGAATGGTCACATTTCTAAGTACTGGAGAAAAAAAATTTTGATATGTATGATACTAGAGTGTACTTAGAGCTGGTCATTATCTCTTAAATAGGGTTATTCTGATGAGTTTTTGAATTTTTAAAAAGGGTATTAAGAACAAGGGGAAAAAAGGAACATTTGTCAGACCTAACTCTGATGACAACATCTGTGCTAGAAAAATGTGAGGGAGCCAATGATTAGTGCTTAAAAGTAAACTCACTTAAGCTCAAAGTGGTGAGAGCTTAGACTCTGGTGTGAGAACACCTGGGTTTAAGTCAGCCATGTTTTTTGACCTTGTGCAAGTTATTTAACCTTACTGAGCTCCACTGTTCTCATCTGAAAAATAAGGATAACTAAAACTTCTACTTCACAAGGTTGTAAAGATTAAATGAGATAATATGTGCAAATTGCTTAGAAGACTGGCTGGCATGAATTAAATAACAAATAATTGGTATTTTAGGTGATATGGAACAGCATATATTGTCATTGCAATTATAGACTTATAACTGAACAGTGTAAAACATACCAGACTTTAAAGAAACATTTTGTCATTTTAACTTTTGATGACTGCATTGTCTTTTTAAAATGTTTAAGTATGTAAAGAAATATATTTATCATTTTGAATGCTAGAATCTTAAAAGATCATCCTGAAAGAGGCAATTACTAAGCTATAAGATTTCTCAGCCTACCAAGCTGATTTATTTATAAAAATTTTCTGCATAAAGTGGGAGATGAAAGTCCATTAATGAAAGGAGAGATGGCGTTTGATGAATGGAAATAGAGAGCTGTTGTAGGCATATAGTAAGCCAATGTATAAGGAGAAGGAAAAATGTATAAGTGTGAAGACTACTAGTGAAAAAATGATATAGGAGTTACTTTTAATAAGTGAATAGACATGGAATGTTAGATAATGAGTTAGATGTAAGCCTGCTATCTTTTTTACTTTTTATTTGAGTATAGTATACATGCAAATACATATGCCTTTGCACATATTATAAATGTACAGCTCAACAAATTTTCACAAACTGAACTCACCCGGCACCCAGATGAGGAAGCTGAACATGACTAGCACCTTAGACATCCCATTTCCACTCTCTTCAAATCAGTCCCCCAAGGAGGTTATTACTGCCTTCTTGTAGTATAGTTGGTTTTGCCTCTTTCTGTACTTTATATAAATGGAATGTAATGGTATGTACTTCGTTGTGTCTTGCTTTTTTTAGCCAACAACTTACGAGATCCATCTATATCACTGTAGGCAGTTGTAGATCCTTCATTCTTACTGTTGCATGTTATGTGACTGTATCACAATTTACTTATTAATTCTTTTGTTCATGGGCATTTGGATAATTTTCAACTTGAGGGCATTAAGAATACTGTGCCATGAACATTCACACACACAAGTGCATGTTTTTAATTGAATATACAATTGAATTTCTGTTTGGCATAAAGGTCCTCTATTTTGTATTTTTAAAAATGTAGATAGCTCTATAGTTGAGTATCAGTTGGGAAATCTTAAATATTCTAAAGTCTTGGAGAGGCCATCCTAAATTCTATCTGCTCAACACATTGCATTTATTCAAATGATCTTCAGACAGTGTCTCTTAAGAAATATGTTTCAGAGTAAGACTGTTTACAAAGTATTAGTCTTCCAGAAGGCAACTCAGAAATTGTTGCTACAGCTATCTCTTCACAGGGGTTGGCTTTGTTTTTAGTTGATTGAGAGTGATAGTTGAAAACTGGCTTTACCTTTATTTTTTGTGGAATTCCACACTTTTATGAAACAATGTATCATCATGTAAGCTCCTAAGATTTCCTACCAAATGACAAAAAAGATCTTTCAGCTTAGAGGAATTGCCCACTGGCCTCTGCAACATATGCCGTATTTGTCAGCCTTATTTGTTCAAACTAATGTGCCAAGCATCAGTGTTGCATTCTATTATTACTATAAATTTGAACAAATTGAATGTTAGTACCCAGGAGACAGATGGATGTTTTGCATATGTTCTGGGGCAAAGCAAGTCAAACAACAAAATGAAATTGTTGCTATTTTCTCTTGATAGAGAAATGTTGCATTGTTTTCATGTGTTCCAAGTGTACCAAAGTGGCCTTGTAATAAAGAATTGCTTCCCTTTTTCCCTCAAAGAAGGAGTCACCAAATTAATTGATATGGTATACTAAGGGATTTCCTGAGCAATTTAGAGATGAAATTGAGGAAGCACTAAAACTCTACTTGGATTTCCCTCTTAATAGAAGAGATAACATAAGAATGGCCCCACCACAATTTATCATGTACTCTGTCCTATCCTGAGAGAGAGAAACTGGAAGTGAGCTTCACAACCAGGATCTGCGTATTTGAATAGGGGCATATCTGCCCAACTTGAATAGCTCATCTTAGTTTAGCCTCTTAACAGAAAACTGTGGAGTCTCTCAACAGCACCTGTGTTTGAATGGTTCTCAGCCAAATTTTTCACCTGACTCAAATTAAATTTTAGCTGACCTTCTTTCTGCTATTATGATATGGCACATTGAGGGGTGTTTTGGAGTTCTGGAAGAGTTATCTACTCTCTTTTGCAATACTTTCAGAAAAAGAGTTTACTCACCATGGCTCCTGGTGGGATCAGATATGCAGAATATTTGCTATTTGCATAGCCCTTTGAATGTAAAGAGGTCAAAATCAATCTTGGAAATAGTTTTCCTGGTGACCTGGATTCTACACAGAAGCCTTAAGTTTCAATATTTTTCTGCCAGACTGCTTAGAGCTCCAATTTTACAGTATTTAGAGTGTTTCTCCTCCCCAAGTCTCACCCCCCTCTTCTTTTCTACTATTCCATCTGAAAGTGTAGCGATAGCTGTCTCACTCATTTGGATTTGTTCTGCCCTTTCCCTGTGGTACAAAGGACTTGTATGAATCAATTTGAATTGGCTAGAAAAAATAGCCAGCAGCCTGCTTATGTTCAAATCCTCTGCCCTAATCACCAGTATGGAAAACCCATTGAAAAGACCTGCACATAATCTTACATCCATTGCATTAAAGATGAAACTGCTGAATTGAAAAGATCTCAGCCAATTAGAATTGAACACATAGCTCAATAGTGTGTCTGGCAGTTAGATTTGGAAAGGCTGCCTTTGACAAAGAAAAGCACTCCTTTATGTCGGGCTGTTTAGGGTCAGAAAATAACTAAAACTAGAAACAGAACTAAAAACTTCTTGTTTGTTTCAGTACTGATGCCAGTTAAAGCAATTTACAAAGGCTCCTATCCCAATATCTAATTACCCAGAATACAATATTTGTATACAGCAGACGCACTCTAATTCACAGTGACAGGGAGCTGGAGTTGGAGAATTAGTGAGTAAGTGAACAAAAACAATAAAAATCAAGGCTCCTGTACCATGATATATACTTTGTTCATTCCTTTTGACAAGTGTAGTATGGTGTGAATTATTTATAGTAAATACACTATAGTGTATTCTCTAAAAGTAATGAAGTCTTAGATTTGTGAGTTTCTACAGTTTTTAGCCAGTAAAAACTAACTAAGAGATGAGGGTGGGTGAGGAGTAGAAGTAAGAAGAGGTGGATTCATTAAATTATTTGTTAAATTTTCACCAATGGATTATAAACTCTCAGGCTTCTTCTACATTGAGTTTAGTTACTTAGTTTAGTAAATTTAGTTTAGTGTGCTAGAGTGGATTGTGGAGTTGAGGAAGGGTTAAACAAAAGATTTAGATGATATTTCAAAATCCATATGTGATTTTTTTGGTATACTGGTCACATTTCTACATGTTTAGATGCTCTCTTTTAAAAATAAGTAAAATAACTCCAACTATCATTAGAATGGGAAGAACTTTTTTGTTTAGGGAGATAATTCACAAAAATATTTTTGAAATATAATAACTATGCAAGAATCCACATAGTTAAAATGGTTAGTAGAAGAGAGCTTACATTTATCAAGCACCTATCACATATGCATATATACATAATTTAATTATAAAAATAATCCTTTAAATTGGTATTGTCTTTGTTTTGTAAATGAAGAGTTTGAAACTTAGAGCTATTAAGTCATACTTGCCCAACCTGCACAGGTGTTAAGTAGAGAGCTGGCACCAAGTAGAGGGCTATCTTATTGCAGAGTTCAAGCTCTTACCAACACACTGTAAAATCAGATATAAGCCAAAATTCCATCCTTATTAACTTAATGAACTTTGGCAAATTATTTAACCTCTCTAAGACTTTATCCTTAAATTTAAAATAAAGAAATTAATATCCACTTTACAGAATTCTGATGAGAGTTAAAGATGAGACAATAATGCTTTGGCACATAACAGATTCTCAATAAAAATGGTGGTAGCTGTTATTGGTAAACTCAGAGAGGAGATTCAGTAGAATCTATGTGACCCCTAAATCCCATGGTCTTTCCTAATTTACAACATGCTTTAGTGTACAGTAAGAATCATGATATATTCAGATGATAGACATCCTCTATAAACCCTAATGAAGGGTTCATATTCCTGCCAAACACCACTGGACAAAACTGGCATATATAAAAGCATGTGTTGTTTTGTTATATTGATATATCTTATTTATGGCTCAGGTTATACCATAAATTTTTAAATCTCATGACTGAAGAAAAATCAAGGAGGTTTTGAAAATCACTAATCGAAATATTATGAAAGCAATTCAAAGCCATTATTCTAATATGCATAGTTGCATGAAAATATATAAAACAATATTTTAAAATTGTAGCAAAAATTTGCAAGCCCCTTTCCTGCAGTAGAGTTTTCCCCCACAGTTGAGAAGGAAAGTCAAAGACTTTTGAATCATGTCTTCAAACCACCACACCAACTGACTACTAGATTTATTTACTTGGGTATCTGAGGAACTTGTAAAACTCAACAAGTCCAAAATTGAACTTAACGTCTTTTTTTTTCCTGATCGGTCTGTTCTTCCTACTGTGTGTCCCTTATTCATCCTATCATTTAATGATACTACTATTCACTTTGTCACCTAAGTTAGAAATCTCGAATGACATTTGACTACTTTTTCTTCTTCAGCTTCCCCCACCCATATCCACTCAATAAAAAAGTCTCCTTTACTTAATAAGTGCGTTTTGAATCCATCCTTTCTTTTTTATTTTTACTATCATTATTTAACTTCAGATCTTTGTCATCTTTCTTCTGATCCATCTTAATAGCCTCATAACTGTTTTTTTTTTCTCTTCAGTTTTTTTAAAAATCTATTTCCCAACTATATACTGAGAGAGGATGGATTTAAGGTGAAAATAAGGACATATTTTTCCACAGCTTAAAACCCTCCTCTGACATAACTATCACCTATAAGAAAAAGTCCAGCTTGTTATCATATCACACAAAGACTTCCCTGCCCTGTGCACTTCCTGCCTCTGAACCTCATGTCCAGACACTCCTGTCTTGTGGGCAATCCTACATGCCACAACCATCATCACGTTCACTAGACCATCAGTACTCGTTCAGTGTTCACTCTCTGCCATGCATGTTCTAAACACGTCATGTATATTAACTCGTCAAAGCCACACAATAACTCTGTGGGGCAGTGTCTATTCACATGGTAGGAATATAAAACTGCTTGTCATCCCTACACATATCCTACTATTACATGTTTCTATGACTTTTTCTCATGCAGTTCTCTCTGCCTCTGCATCCTTTCTGTCCTCTTCACATCACTCCACTCTTCAAATTTCCGATTCTCACTTCATCTTCAAGACTTGGTTTATGGATCCTTTCTTCCAGAAAGTCTTGGCTGACCTTACGGCCTGGCACACACATCCTTTCTTTATTTTTTTATGAATAAAATTATAAGGCTTTCTTTATGTTTTATTGTATAACATGCACATCCCCATCTCTGTGTTTTTACCCCTTCATACTCAAACTCTCTACCCTACCAAATTGTAAACTTCTGAGAACAAACATTGAGGTACTAATCATTATCTTCCAAAAACTTGAGTTCAATGGATGACTCCTAATAAATTCTCAATACATGGTTTTGGAAATGAAATAGAGAAAAAGGTGGCAGGTATTTTAGACAGAACATTCTATTCCATGGCCCACTAAATGATATCTGGTGATTTGACGTTCTCAAGAGTGCTAGTTTTCACTGTTCTGTTGTTGTCTCTGTAGCTATTTCTATAAATATCATAAGTTTCTTATTAACTGCACAATCTGAATATACAATAAATGGGCAGAAGATTTTAAAGAATGTTCTATAACTCCTCTTTCTATGCATTGATGCTGCAAAAACTTTCCCTCTGGCTGGAATGCTTTTCTCCTTCCTTTTTGTTTAATCAACTCATCGTCATCTTTCAAGTTCAGTTTAAAAGACAGTTCCTCAAGGAACTCTTTCCTGTCTCCTCCAGACTGTTGTAAGATATCACCAGTATGCATGTTCACATCCTCTACCTTTCCTTCCTAGAGTTTGGCTAAATAAAATTTGAATATAATTATTTTTTTTTCTTTTCCACTAGACAGCATTCATTACAAGAGTAAAGAACATTTCTATTTCAACACTGTATCTCTCATACCTAATACCATTCATTCATTCAACAAAAATTTATTTCTAACCTACTATGTGATAAATTTTGTACTAGGGACTGAGGTAAAACAGTGAGTAAGACAGACAATATCTCTCTGCTCTTGGGAAGTTTACATTTCTAGTTGGAAGAGCCAGGACACAAACAAACAAACAAATAGAAAATATAGGATAAGAATAAGTGCTATGAATAAAATCAAAAGGAAATGCAATAGTAAGGAAAAAGTTCAAGGATACTGTATAAAACTGAGTAATAATGGAAGGCCTCCCTGGGAAGATGTTCTTGGAGCTAGCTCTTCATAGGTGCACAATAAATATTTGAAGAAGGAAAGGAAAGGAAAAAGGAAAGCAAAATGGGAAAGAGAAGAAAAAAGGAAGGAGGATAGCTAAATAATTTAGCTTGCATATGATATTCTCTTGGCAAAAGCATTCGTGCTTGTGGATTCTTATTTCAAGGTGAAGGACTAGTGTGGCATTCTTGTTTAAGCCTGGTGATTAAGGGACAAGAATAATGGGTCAAAGGGGATGTGAGTTCCCTCCCTGTGATATAAAATTAAGACATCTTTCAGATTTAAGACCAGAGAAGATAGAGCAAGTCAGAAATTTTTGTTGCCTCTGATCTAAATTGACAGTGTATGGACGGGGACTGTCAGGAGGAAGATGAGCTATAGAAGGGCAACCATCAAAAGCATCCTCTGATCCCACCTTTCAGTACTCCTGGAAAGTGAGTTTTTAACATGAAGGGAAGGGGAGATATTAAAATATTAGGCAAAGTCTCCTATACATCTCATTACTTTGAAAGTTTTATTCTTTGAATTGGGTGTAAAGCAAGACCCAGGCTACTCTTATGATGACCTGGACATGTGGGACACATGAGGTCATTAAGAATTCCTTGGCTTTTGTAGTCAAAACCAGATATCTAGATTCTCTACTTATCCTTGAACCTAAAGGGCCTCACAGTCACAAAGTCAGGGAGATCTTAGAACTGGTGTTACTTACCATTAATCTCCAGGTCTAGTTTTTAAAATAATTCTCATATAGCCAAAGATTAATATCAGCATTCATCGTTTCTAAGTTGAACTGGTAGGAGGTGGAGGGAGAACCTTATAGGAAAATTAAAAAATTATACATTTTCTTAAATAATTACAAAGCCTCTGTTCGGTACATGACCATGATACAAATATTAAACTGTCTTTGTAACAGCCTTTTGGGTGACTTGTCATCTTAAACAAAAATCTGTTTTAAAATAAATAACTACTCAGAAGGTTGAAAGCAAAGAGTTTTTTTGGGGGGGGGCGGGAAATCACATCAAATGTAAGGAGTAAAGTAGAACAAGTAGACAAATTAAAGGGAAAATGTGGAATTTGGAGAATATATACAGGACTGGAAGAATGGGAAGCAGGAAAATAAGATTTCAAGCTGGCAGGAAAATCACATTTCCCAAAATGGCCAGGTGCTCCAATGAAATAATACTCTGAAAGTGCAAATCATTATTATAACTGCATTAGGCTAATAACAAAGCAACCTCCTGTTTTGGTAAAGTACTTAGATGTAGATAGTAAATTCTTAGATATAGGAAAACATTTTATTTAATTAGTGGAAATTTTATTATCTCTGGATATATTCCATTAGTGTGTCTGGGTTATCTAGGTGTATCCATTATCAGGAATTTGGCTTAACAAGTCCATTTAGTGAGCTCCATTAAGGTATTTTTCTGCTTAACTCCTTGTGGCCAAGTGTCTGAAAGCTGGTCCTTAGGGGATTTTCAGGTTTCTTTGCATGTGCTTTAGTGGCTTGTCAGAGCAGTTCTAGTGGTGGAGATTTTCCCATACGTGGGTGCCTTAGCCCACATTTAGCAGGAGTTGGGAAATCAGGCAGAGATGCCTTCCAGAGCTGAGGGGGCCTCTTGGCATTTCCCTGGCAGCCTTATGCTTATCATCAGCCAGAACCCAGGCACTCATTAGGCTCTTGATGAAAAGCATCCCAAAGAAAATGCCAGCAAATTGTGCCACTGTGCTGGCAGGAAATGAAAACTGCTCAGAGCAAGTGGAGCCAAGAGAGCTGTTGAAATGAAAGGTAACATCAAGGGTGTGATCACTGACTCACACAGGCGTTCAGGATTCAGGATGCAGCTTTCTGCTTCACTGGGGAAAGCACGAGGCCCTCTTGCCTGTCAGCCGACGTCAACTCAACAGAGGGGCTGAGATAGACTGGAAGGTGGGCTCTGTGAATTAAGCTTTGTTGTGCTTGGATAAATGCTAGGAATTTGGGTTGTTTTCTTTCCTCAAAGGAGTTTCTCCTACGGAAAACAGAAATTACAAAAAAGTTTTTGATTTTTTTTCCTGGCCCCAAACACTTAAGACCACATTAAGCAAATAAAAAAAAAAAATTCCCAAAGCACTACAAGTCCCCTATTAAGTGGGATCAGATAGTGTGGAGGGGGAAAAACAAAACCTGAGAACTTGTGAATCCAGCAAAAGACAAATTAAGGAGTATTTTAATTCCAAAGGCATTTTTATCCTGAGGTTAAAATAGCTGCCAGAGGGAGAAGGGGAGATGGGCAACAGAGGGCAGCACTAACATGCAAGCAAGGCACACTGACATCTTCATTCAGCTGGGTGCAGTAAGCAGAGTAGTGTCCCCCAGAGATGTTCCTGTCCTATTCACAGGTACCTCTGAATATACTGCCTTACATGGCAAAGGAGCATTAGGGTTGTTAATTAGCTGACTTCAAGAAGGGAGATTATCCTGGATGATACCTGTGGGCCCATTGTAATGACAGAGTTCCTTAAATATGGAAAAGGGCAGAAGTGGAGGTCCGTCCACATGATATGATGTGAGGACTCAGACAATCATTGCTGGCTTTGAAGCTATAAGAAAGCAGCCACAAGCCAAGGAATGTAGGTGGCCTCCAAAGTTGCAAAAGACAAGGAAACTGATTCTCCTCTAGGGCCTCTAGAAAGGACTGCAGCCCAGTTTATTTTAGCCCAGAGAAAACTATGTTGGATTTTTGACTTCTCGAACAAGATAATAAATTTGAATTTTTTACATCACTATTTTGTGGTATTAGTAATTAACAACAGCAGCAATAGAAAATGAATACATTGGTATTTAGATTTATCTGAAGTTCCAAAAAGGCAGTTTCCAAGTTTATTTACAATTCTTGGGACAGAAAAGTAAATGAGGAAAGCAGTGGGAAGATCCAAAAGGCACATTTATGTGTTAGAACTGTAAAACGTTATCACATACATCATCTTTGTTAATCTTTACAACATTCTTACAAGGATGTATCATCGTTTCTAATCTGTAGATGAGGATCTTTTTATAAAGTAAAACAAATCATATCCTTTAACTAATTAAAATCCTCCAGTAGTTTCCAGCTCATCTACATGAAAATCTGAACTCATTATCCTAGCCCATATAGCTCTACATCAGTATTCTCAAAGTGCAGACCGCTTCAGCATCAGCCAGGACTTTGTGAGGAAGGCAATGCTCAGACCTTACCACAGTCTTTCCCAGTCAGAATCTCTGGGGATAGGGCTCAGGAATATATGTTTTTACTTATACCTCAGGTGATTTTTATACATAATAAAACATTTGAGAAGCAACACTCCACATGGTGTGCACTCACCTACCTCTCCAACCAAGTCTGGTGCCATGCTCATCTTTGCTTGGGACACTAGTCTTCTTTCCTTTCCCAAACATGTCATGTGCACAGGTATCTTGTGACTTCTGCATAGTCATTCCCTTTGCCTGTTAAGCTCTTCCTTAGAAATTTGCCTATTGGCTAATATAATTACAGTCTATTGAGTTTTCCCTGAGTGTGATTTCACTAAGTCCAAAGAAAGAGTGCTAATGGGACTGGCACCCCATTATTTCATCATACGTCTATGATTTGAGAAAATCAGAGATCCATTAGTCATAAATAGAAAGATACAGATGATAAGAAAATGGACACTAGTTCTTAACTACATAGATTTAAGTTTTGCTACCAGTTTTGGCGATTGTAATCACAATGGTTTTTTGGTTTTTTAGGTTTTTGTTTTGAAGGAGCTCACATTTGTTACCATTGGAAAAGCTTTTAGTGCTAGTGAATATCATAGTTTTTCTATCTCATGCTCTTGCTTGCACTCTTCATTTAAATTCTTTTTGCAAAGGTAGATTTAATAAGCAAAAACAACTCTCAGTGTGTAGTCTGTGTGTTAGCTGGTGTATGCTGGTGTATGCTGAACCTGTGTTAACTATGGATCCTTTATGATAGAGAAGCACATATGCTTTTTTAATGCCTAAATTTTGCCATTTTTACAATGAGTTCAGTTGTTTTACTAGTCTCTTGGCAAAGTCTTTAAGGTTGACTGTTTTCCTCTTTTATAAATTAGCTTCAGTAGATTATTTTTATAGTGAAAGCATTAAAATAGTATCAAAGTTTAGTTCTATTGAAAATCATTGCTTTACCCAGAGGAGCATTTAGCATTTTTTAACCTTCACAATAAGCCCCTACTGCAATTAATAAACCCCAGAATGTTAGCAGTATTATATAATAGAAAAGCATTTCTTATGTATTAATAACAGTCCAGGGTGGGCATTTCTGGTCAGTGGATGGCTTTCTCCCAACTCTTAGGGCCTCAGAACTTTCTGCATCTAGCCAGCAGATGGGGAGAGTGTAAAAGGCTCACCTGTTTCTTAAAGCCAATACCTGGAAGTGACATCACTGTTGCTCATATTCCCTTGGCTAGAATATGTCACAAGGCTGGATGCAAGATGAATAGAGAAATTTTGTTCCTGGGTGAGCAGTCATTCCCAGTGACAAAATCACCCTGTGGAAGAGAAGTACAAATATTGGTGGGAAGCCAGCTACTAATATCTCAAAAATCCTGTGTAAATTATTTTAGTGCTGCTTTATACTGAAAACTATTATACTGTGAACCAACTGTAATGCTCAATCACATCATGTACCTCTCTCTTTCCTGGTACCATACGTGCTTTTCACCCTTTTAATTGTGCCCTTCTTATATACTACCATAGCACTTAATATTTCCTCATTTAGAAATTCTCATCATTCTCATAATTATTTGTTCTACTGCATTGAAAGATTGTTAAGGGTAGGACCATATAGTCCCTTTGTCCATTGTATGCTCAGTACCCACCATAGTGCCTAACATAGTGTGCCTCACATATAGTAGAATCTTAATAACTTATTTTGAACCAATGAATGAATGAAAGTACTAAATTCCTATTGCAATATTATCTCTTAAGATACATCCTATGCTGTAAGCTACCTTGGACCTTTTTTTTGGTTTTGAAGGTAGGCTGAATAAATCAAACAAAAATTAAGATCCTTTGCTCTTTTTGTCTTTTCATGAAGGACATGATGCCATTGTCACACTCCTGAAGCATTATAAGAGACCACAGGATGAATTACTCTGTAATGAATATTCTCAGCCTGGAGGAGGTACGCCTTTTCTTATTCAGTTTTCATTGTTGTACAATATTGTGCCTAAAGGTAAACCTGTGTTTCTGTTACTGGCATTCTGGGGCTAGGAAGGAGAACATACTCTATGCCATATTAGCTTTATTTTAAGAAAACTTATGTCTGGGTAAGGCTGAACATAAAGAAGCTTCCATTTATCCTATTTTCTAACTCACAAATCTGCAGTTCCTCCAAGTTTAACATTCCCTGATCTGGACGTTTATGAGGCTTGTTCATGACTAAGAAGGCCTGGGTAAGCTGAGCACAGTCGTTTTCCATTTCAGTACTCTATTACTGAATACTCATATCCAGACACAAATTAAATCTGCTGAAGTCTGCTACAACTTGGATTTTGTTTTAAATCTTTTTATGTGCTTTCTAAATAAATACTAGCAGTACAGCTTCAGTATCCAGAGAGAGATTTGGGCCTTAAGCTATGTTTTACTTGGTTTCGTCACCTGATTCTTTTTATAATGTTGAACTTTTATGTAGAAAAAAATGATTGCTATTTTCAACTCTATCATATAATTTAATTTCTAGATGGCTCTTATGTGTCTGTTCCATCTCCCTTGGGAAAGATTAAAAGCATGACAAAAGGTACTTATTAATATGAGATAATTGTTACATTTTATTACTTAGGTTAACTATTGCTTCAAATATGACAACTTTCTATTTTGTTTTACATTTTACAAATGATGACAGTTTTAAAAGCATACACAATATTGCCAACAGTCCATTCTTTCCATAATTTAACCTCACCTTTTTTGCTCTTTCAGTACATAAAGATATAATAACAGTGAAAATTTCATGAGTATTAAAGATCAAACTCTCATAGTGCTATTTAGATATTTTTATTTTTTAATTATAATGAATTACAAATATTAATATTTCTTTAAGAAGAATTGAGAATAGGTTTGCCTTAGAAGAAATATTTGAAAAAGCATTATTTTTTCAAAATATCCTAAATAAGTTATACTTTGGAAACTTTTTGAATGTATGCTGTACACAGAAATTAATACCATTGGACCAGGAAAGTAAAAAAATATGATTCAACTGTAAATTTATATTTAACTGTTTGGAATTTGAAGTCCTTTAAGATTACTTTTGGGGTTTGGATATTTCCTCAGAATTATTCATATGCTTATTTCCTGACATTTAATTGACATCCCTTTGAGGTAAGCCTATTGGTATAGATTGAAGGGATTGACCAGATTAGAACCTTTATCATGACGTGATATGTCTGCACTCCAGGGTTGCCACATCATGCGGCAAGCTGACGTGAAGGGTGGCTAAACGCTTAGCCCTGACAACAAAGAGCAAGTAACTGAGACGGAGAACTAGCCTGCTTTTAATGCAGGGGGAAATGGATCATTTGTGATAAGGTTTTAGTATCTTCAAGTAGTCCATTACAGTTGGAAAATTAATGTTACTAGGAAATGATGTTTTTGGTTAAGTATATATGTGCATGTGTGTGTACACATCCACATGTGTGCTTTTTATCTTAAATACAAAATAACAATTCCTGTTTGCAGAGAAGGCAGATGTTCTCCTCCTAAGGGCCGGATTGCCTTCACATTTCCATCTCCAGCTCTCAGAAATTGAGTTCCATGAGATTATTGGCTCAGGTAATCTAAGAAAATGTGGGTCTGCTTTTGTTTGAGGAGCCCAAGATAATATGTGTTTAATTATTTCTCTTAAACAATTTTAGGTTCTTTTGGGAAAGTATATAAAGGACGATGCAGAAATAAAATAGTGGCTATAAAACGGTAAGCATGCAGATGAAAAATTTAGCATCCTGGTGGAGTGGTGACCTTTGAGAAGCATATGCATGGCAAGCCCCCTGTCTGGATCCACCTGTTGACTGAGGATTTCCTGTTGCTGCTGTTTCTAGTTATCGAGCCAACACCTACTGCTCCAAGTCAGATGTGGATATGTTTTGCCGAGAGGTGTCCATTCTCTGCCAGCTCAATCATCCCTGTGTAATTCAGTTTGTGGGGGCCTGCTTGAATGATCCCAGCCAGTTTGCCATTGTCACTCAGTACATATCAGGGGGTTCTCTCTTTTCCCTCCTTCATGAACAGAAAAGGTATGAGTCTCTTGTTCTTATTTATCCTTGGACACATCGGTGGAATTACTCATGCAACACTTCGAGGCTTTCTGATTGAATGACTCTTTACCTTCTGAAATGTGTAAGTGCTAGCAAGTGTAGCATTTTAAATATGGCTAATTATTTATGCCTAATAATTGTGTTTCATTGAATAGAAATGCCCTGTGCTTTCTTAATAGGAATTCAGTTGAAGGTAACAAATTCAAGGAATTTAAATTGGCAACTGAAGCTTAAAATAATTAGGCTAAATTTGACACACCGATAAAGCAGATATATTTAAGCTCAGAATAAAATAATTCTCAGGAGTTACAGTATTTATAAAAGAAAGTTTTAAAAAAGAATGATCTTTCCCAAGTCTAATTTGAATTCACTTCCTAGGTCTATGCATACAGTAATTAGAATATGGCCTCCCTCACTGATTAAAGACTCAATTTTTATATTATTACAAAGAAATTAAGTATAATATTATAAATAAATTATAAAATCAAGTATATTTTAAACAAGAGGTGCTATATATTTGCGTAGATCTATAATTAAGCATTTTCTGATATATAAAAGCTATTTTTCCAGATTTGTTGAATTTTTGGCTTAACCTTCAAGAAAGGAAAAAGGGGTGAACTTACAGAGACTAACAAATCTCACACACCATTTGATTTCTTTTAGAAAGATATGGTATTGTTTTGACCATTTCATCTTCATTAAATCTATTTTTAAATTCTAGGATTCTTGATTTGCAGTCTAAATTAATTATTGCAGTAGACGTTGCCAAAGGCATGGAGTACCTTCACAACCTGACACAGCCAATTATACACCGTGACTTGAACAGGTATTTTTCTTCCATAAATAATGAACTTAGAATTGTGTAACTGACTAGGATTCTAAGACAGATTTCTAAGATATGTTTTAGATTTATTGCAGCTCAGGATACTCTGTGGGTAAGAGGACAGGCTACCATAAGCCTAGGTGATAGAGTTTTGCCATTCATTGTCTTTACAAGACCGGAAAGCTGTAGGACTGCTTCTCATGGAGCTTTCAAATCTATCAAGAATGTCCAGAAAGACAGTGATGTCTGTTAAGATGCACCAGCTAACTAGCTGCTAGGTCAGTAAGGTCAGAGCATAAGTATTGAGCTCGATGACTATTAAAAAATGATAATCTCATAAAAAGTTAGGTGTTAAAGGAGGACCTGATACAAAATTATCTGAAGCACTACTTTTTGCCACCATTTCCGTATTTTTGCGTTGGTAAATTCAGCCAAGCCACAATAGCATATTTACCTAGTTTTATGTGAAGAGAATTTCATGTGAAATAGAGACTTGAAACAAATAAAGAATCGGAGTGTTTCAGTGGTTGAAACTTTCTCTAAGTCTTACAGGAAAGATCAGTATACAAAATGGGGTGGTTTGGGTTGAAGGCAGAGTGTGGGGTAGAAGATTCTGTTCATATCCCATTTCCCACTGCTAAGGGGGGAGAGCCCTGGGCCACCTCTGTGGAATCCAAAAGATGCTATAGAGATTAGCTGGACAACCACTGATCTAGTTTGTGAAGCAAGTCAGATTATTCCACATCAGTAACTTTCATTTCATCATTAAAGTTGAAATATAGGTCCTGTATATAGTCCTTTATAGGTACTGTATATAGGTCCTGTATATAGTCCTTTATACAAACATTGTCTTTTACAAGACTAGAAAGCTGTAGAACTGCTTCAGAACTACAGTTCTGAAGCTATAAAGTATTAATTAATTACCTTATTCAGTTATTTGTCCAACAGTTATTTGGACATCCACCATATTTAAAGCCTTCATACTTGGCACAGTAGAACTTACAAAGTGAAACTGCCATAGACTCTACTTCCAAAGAACTTTCACATTCTAGTAAAGGAGAAAAATACTTATCTAAATATATTTTAAGGTATAAAATAATAAGTTCTAGAAAAGAGACAGTGAAACATTTCTATAAAATTTCAGAAAGAAGACTATTTTTTATTAATTATTTCTGAGGAATTTAGAGCAACTCAACATAAGAGGTAACATATAACCTTGATCCTGAAGGATGGAGAGAATTTGGAAGAGCATCTTAGGCTTAGGGAAAACATTAATAAAATAGAGATGAGATTAGAAAATTAGAGGTATATATAGGAAGTATGAACAGTTTCATTTTGGTGTACTAAGTGTATAAATGTATGTAGTACGTGTAGTATAGGAAAAGGGCAACAAGGAACAAAATATAGAACAATGGAACAAAAGCACAAAGTTTAGTGAATGTGAGACTAAGGTAGTTCAGACTTTGTTTTGTAAGCAAGAAAGAGGCACTGAGGATGTTTGAGCTGGAAATCACAAATTTGAACTGCATTATAGAAAGATTAATCTAGCATCTTTTAAACATCATCTTGAGGGCAAGTCAAGCAAGTGGCAATTGTATAACTGGCAATTGTTGTAGTAATCTAGACAAGAAGGAAAGAAAAGCATATTTCACTAGTGGCAGTGGAAATGAAAGGAAAAGACAGATAGGAAAGATAGGAGAGATAAAATCAACACGACACAATAGTGGCAGAATCTTACATATTGAAAGTAAACATATATGTAGGACTCAATCTATTTATAATTATTTACTAGTTTTAAAATAAATAATTTCTTCACTGTTTTTAATGGCTATTAGTTCTTTCCTTTACCTCTCTTTTTAAAAAATGTTAATAAACATTTTTTCTTTGAGTTTCAGAAACAGATTTAGATGATAAGTTCGCATAATGCAAGCATGATATTGAGTTTTAGGACTATTACTTTGCCATCTCAACCATCTTTGCAAGTTGTACTAAAGCAAATGAGTGGTCATTCAAGTTTTCTGTAGTTGTAATTCTTTATTCGTGGGCTATTAAATGTATATTCTGTTGCCCTGTAAGTCAAAGTTGTTACCACTATTATACAGTAGAACCAAAAATATAAATGCTGATTAAAAGTGAAAACAGCACATTTACTCTACAGCAGATATGTTTATATATACAGTTTTTGTTGCTTCTAATCTAAACTAAATGCTTAAGTTGCACCAAAAAGTCTTCAAATTTTACAAAAGTTTTGTAAGTGCCTTCAATATGACAGAGTCTCAAACTATTGCATCTATTAATATTATTAATAGATTAATAATTGATCTATTAATAGATAGATTGATATCTATTAATAATACTAATAGATGCAATATTAATAGATACTATTAATATTATTTGTGGACTATTTTCTACCAATCTTTAATCTGGTAACAGAAATAAAACATTGTTTTCATATTAATGCTGCAGTAGCACTGTACGTATCTGAAAAGAGCATTGGTTCTTCCCCTCAGAGGGTTCACTACAATGTAGTTGGGTATATGGGACATAAGTGCAATAGTCGCGCTCGCGGGGTGGCTTTCTACTGCGGCCGCCATTGCGCCGGCACCTGGGCTGTGCCGCCGCCGCCGCTAGGCGCCTGGGCTCCCCGCAGCCTCCCGGGCCCCCACCGCGGGCGGTATCCACAGCCTCCGGGTTGCTGAGGGAGGAGGGAAGGCGAGCGCCCAGGGCCTGGAGGAGCCGAGGCGCTGCTGGAACCCCGCCTGGGGAAGCTGGAGGTGAAGCCCGCTTCCACCCCTTTTTCTGGGCCCCGATATGGGAGGAGACCCAGGCCTGGCCCCTG
>CAUYRT010065875.1:0-31828 GCA_963574885.1 Lepilemur ruficaudatus
CGCTATGCCGATCGGGTGTCCGCACTAAGTTCGGCATCAATATGGTGACCTCCCGGGAGCGGGGGACCACCAGGTTGCCTAAGGAGGGGTGAACCGGCCCAGGTCGGAAACGGAGCAGGTCAAAACTCCCGTGCTGATCAGAAAATATATTAATAGCCAATAAGCACATGAAAAGGTGCTAAACACCATTAGATATCAGAGAAATGGAAACTAAAACTACTATTACATATGAATATGCATCCTCTAGATTAGCTAAATTTTAAAAGATTGACACACCAAATGATGGTGAGGATGTGGAACAATTGAAATTTTTATATATTACTAGTGGGTGTGTAGAATTATACCCCTACTATGGAAAAAGTCTCGATTGTTTTAAGCCTATACCTGCTTCTGACTCAGCCATTAAACTTCTCAGTATTGACCCATAAGAAATGAAATATATGTTCACAAGAGATTATGTACAAGAATGTTCATGACAACTTTATTCATACTAGCTGAAAACTAAAAACTGCCGTGTCCACCAATAAGGAAACTGATAAACAAACCAATGTTCATGCAATAGAATTCCACTAAGAAATAAAAAGGGATGAAATTCTGATACACACAATAACATGTACAAGGAAAGATTACATGAAAGATTCCATTTATTTGCATTTCTACAATAGTCAAAAACTAACCTACGGTTGAAAAACAGCCAGGTAATAGTTGCTGCTATATTGAGTGGGAAGGGGCACAAGAGAACAATTTTCTGGGATAATAACATTCAGTATTTAATGGAGGTTTGAGTTGCAGTGCTTTGTGGAAATATTGAACTCTAGTCAATAATATATATGTTGAAGTGTTTGGAGTAACTGTATTGATATTGCCAACTTAATTTTAAATGTATCAAAAAATAAGAGGCACTGATGAGAAGATAGGAAGATAGATAAAAGGATAAATTAGGCAAATGAAATGTTAATTGTGGATTGAAGGTGGTAGGATGTGGGTATTTAGTGTTAAAATCTTTAAACATTTCTTTATGTTAGGAAAACACTGGGGCCAGAGCAGCATTCTAATTGCTTCATATGCAATTGGCAAAAGAAGAAGAAATCAAACCTTCCCAAACCATAGAATGTATTCACCACAAGAAAGAGCCAGTCAGGTACATTACCAAGAGAAGGAAGTGAGTGTCATGGTGAGACAAAGATGCCAGATAGCCACTGATTATAATGATAATGGATTCACCAAAGATTTATTTCATGGTAGTAACTTTGATGTAATTAAAATACTATGTCATGTTAAAGCAACCATAATAATAATAAATAAATAATGGAAGGATGTATTAGTTTATTATGTATATTAAAATGCATTATCCTTACATTTTATAAGTGCAGAAGGTTAAGTGATTATCCCCCCAGTCTATCAAGTGTCCAAACCATCACTGAAACCCATTTTTTTTTACTCCAAATCTAGTGTTCTTTAACTCATTGTCCCTTGAGGAACAGATACGGTTCCCAAAATTACAAAGAATTTCTTCTTTTTACACACTTAGCATATAAAATGGAAAATATATTCCTCCGAGAATGTTTTTATGAAGAGACATGATAAAATCTTACTTACAGAGTAGAAATTTTTTGAAATTGCCCATGCAAAGCAAAACAATATTCAAAACATCAAATCAATTCATTTAAGATTATTGTTATTCAGATACAATTCCTCAGAATTTAAAAGGAAACAATAAACTAAAGGCATTAGGCTACTTTATCAGTGTTTTATTCCTAAAATTTTCAGTAGGCAGAAATAAACATCTCCTTGGCTACTTAGACCCTACTTTTTAGCAATTTGTGCTGTCTTTCAGGTATGAATAATTTAACCTTGAACTAAAAAGCAGATATAAACAGATACAGTGGCAAACGTCTGAAGCAATGAGTCAAAACAAGCAAGCACATTACAGGAGTACATTTGTTGGACACAGAGCAAGCTCCATGGAAGGACACTGTTCTTGAAATATGTGAACGATGAAACCACAAAATTCAGTAATGTGCATCTTAGTCACAATATATGAAATGAATTTGCTAATTGATAATTTCGTAAGTCATATTTTACATATATTGAGTTTTAACACAATGAAGTATAGCCACACAATGTTTGTCCATAATCTTTATCAGCTGTACTCAGTTATCAATGATCATTATCAATAGTGCTCGGTCATTAAGGTTATTTAAGATTTTTAGGATAAGCTCATGTTTGTGTCGTGGAAATAAATGTGAGAAGAAAAGCAGACCCTCGGTTCTTCTCTTCTTTGTTCACTTTTGCTTATTATTTTTTAATTCTTAAAATTGAACTCATAGTCCTTTGTCCACAGCTTCGCAATGATTTTTTTTCTTTCTTTCTACAACACAGTGGCCTTAAATTTACTCAGGTCCCAAAGCCTAAGAAATTTAAGTAAGCGTGTGTGTGTGTGTGTGTGTGTGTGTGTGTGTGTGTGTGTGTGTGTGTGTGTGTGTGTGTGTGTGTGTGTGTGTGTGTGTATCAAAATATATTAATACAAATCCTCACTAGGGAAGTATTTATTCACAATGTTACAATCTACCTTGAAACTTGTCATAGGAATATGCATTTAAAGCAAAACCTAATCCAGGTAAGGTATAAGGGAATATTTAAATATTTCTATTAAACTGTACTCATTTGATGTGCTAAAGTCTTAGTGCTTTATGTATGCACTGGACAAAAGGAAAATGACTTTTTAAATGTTATAGGTAGTTTGAAGTCAAACGTCTATATTTTTAATATGATGTAGCGTATTTTTTCTGACATAATAAACTAGGGCAATCATCAAAATGATGAATCAAAATCTGGGAGAATTAGATACGTATTTAAGAGAAAACATGGCAAAATACCTTTGGTCTAAAATCTGCTTTTCCTTTCTAAACCTAAGTGTTTGGCAATTTATGTATATTTCTTTCCAAAGGAACTTTAAATATATCTTATACTGCAAACTTAAATTGTACTATTTTTATTTTACAGAAGGTTAATGAATAACAATTATTATTAATAGCTTTTAACTTGTTTTCTTCCTCTTATAGATATTAAAGTGCTAAATGTATTCAATGTGATTAGGGTTAGGAAACTGAATAATTAAGTAGAGAACTTTTGAATTCATTCATTTTATTGATATCTATTCTTTCTATTTATCTAACATAAAATATATTTAAAATAAAATTATATATAAAAGTCCATAATATTCCCCTCTGAATGGTGTCTATTTCTTTCCACATTTAAGGGGCTCATTTCCTTTTAACACTTTTTTGAAATTTATTTTTCAAAAACATATGTAACTTTTTAATGTGAAAGGATAAACAACTGTCAGTAAATGTGACAGAGTGCTGACCAAACATGTACATGCGCTCCTATCTTTACAGACTTTCTTGCAGTTGAGTTGTGGCCACATGACTAAGTCTTGTCAATGACAAAGTGAGTGAAATATTTGCTGGTCTAAGGCCCTCAAGAAAGGTTAAGTTTTCCATGCTTTCCTAACCTTATGGCTAAAAGAAAATTCAAAATTGTGCTGCAAAGTGAATGTCAATTGAATTATTGAGTCATCGTTGGAAGAAAACTACCAAGAAAAGCCAGCTAGTCATAAGACATACATGAACGAACAAGACTTTAAATTGGCTAAACCACTGAGATTAGAGTTTACTTGTGACTGTAACATACCCAGCCTCTTCTAACTAGTACAATCCCTAACGCTACTTCTCCCAAAATGTTATGTTTTTAGGAGGCCCCAAATCAGCAACATTTAAAACTTTTAAAATGTAAATTTTCGAATCAGACTTCTTACTACTACTATTAGAAAATACTTTTATACTTGTATATTTCGTGTGTATCAGTCTAAACATTTTTTTAAATGTTTAAGTGCTTTTCCATTATATTTATTTTCCTGCTAAATATGCAGATCAGTGTAATTTAACTTTCCATCCTGTTATTCTCAATAGTTTGTCTTTTTTACATAAAAGGATTTTTTTGCAGTTACTAGTTAATTGAATTTATTTGCATGTTATTTATTTCTGTGTGTATTGCTTCTGATTTCCCCTTCCCCTCTTTCTCTTCCCCCTCCCTCCTCCTCCTCCTCTTCCTTCTCCTCATCTTCTTCCTTCCTTTTATTGTATGTCTGTGGGTAGTAAACAATCAACTTTTATGCTGGAAAATGTCTTTACTTTGTCTTCACTTTTTAATAAAAATGTATTTTTATCTTTATAAAAATTTATAAAAATCTAGATTACAGTTTATTTCATCATCACTTTAAAAATAATTCTGCTCTGTGTCCTGGCGTTTATATGACCCTTGATTGTGAGCAATCTGTCTGAATTTTCTCTCTGATACCTTTTAGGATTTTTCTCTTTATTGTCCCAGTTCTTTGGTTGCACACAGCGTGTCTAGATGTAAATTATATTTATTTGCCTTCAGTGGGTCCTAATGATCTGTGGTCTCATGGTTTGCTTCAATTTCTTCAATTCTGGAAATTCTTACCTTTCTCTGCCACACTGTCCCTTTTATTGTTCTTCAAGGATGCCAAAACTATTCTTGCCTCGAACTTTTGCCTGTTGCTTTCCTGTTTTTGGAACAGTCTTCTCCCAGATATTTGCCAGGCTTATATTATCAGGTTGTTCTGGTCTTTACATAAATTTCACTGTATCACAGAGTCTTTCCCTGATCGTCTTATCTCAAATATCATTTTTTCTCTGTCACTTTCTGTTTTCTTACACTGTTTTAATTTTTTTCATAGTATTAATTACTTCTACATCTTACATATTTATCTGTTCCTCTGTTCATTATCTTATACCACTACCAAAATTTAAATCCAATGAGAAATTTTTGTCATTTTCATCTCTATATTAAATGCTTAGAATGGTACCTGACACATAGATTTTTAATAAACTTTTTCCGAGTAAATGAAATCTGCTCCAACCTCTTAGTGCTGGTACTCTTGTTAGATATGTACTGCACCTCTCAATATTTTTACATTTCTCTACCACTTTTCCCATGTTCTGGATGAATTTATCAATACCCTTCTATATCTGATTTAGAGCTTGCTCTATTTGCTCTGTTTTGTGTTTTTTATTTTAATGACTATAAATTTCATTTCTATGATTTTTCATTGATTTTGTATAAGCTTTTCTTGTTTAATATCTATATGTCTTTATTTGCTGTCTTCCCTAATATTAGATTTCTTCAAATATTTTTGAATTTTAGTTTTTAGATTCAAATTTAATATGATTCCCCCATCCTCCATCCATCCTTTCTCTTTTTCTCCTCTGCTCATCCTTCCCCCTCTAGTCATTTTGCAGATGCCTGGCGCTCTAAGCCTTATATTCAAAACTGGGTCTTAAAATGGCTCTTTGGACCTGTTGTCCTGAGGTGATATTGAACCTATCTCAGAGGCTGTCTTGTTTCAGCTCTGGTTTGTGAAAATGTGTCTGTCTTCCCATATCCCTGGTCCAATGTTTGCTATAAAGCTACAGTTGCAGACAGTGGGCCAGCATGCAGTTGAAGTAGAAAGGGTTTCTCAAACTATCAACTTTTTTATTGTCTTGATCAAAATGTAACAACTATATATTCAGATGATTAGTTTTTAAAGTCACCCTCTAATTAATCATTGTGTCTTAAAAACTTTTGTTGAGTCATCAAACATTTATTGAGCATCTACTACTATGGGGAAGATATTTAGCAAGCATGCAGAATCATTCATAAATATGACAGTTATGTTTCTCAAGAGGCTCTTAATGTATGGGAGATCCACACTAATGCAATATTTAAAAACAGAATCTAAAACAAAAACTATCAGACTTCAGATGAATCTATTTAAGATTCTTTCTTTTTTTGGCCATGATGGAATATGTTATCTCAGTCTTACTTAGACGATTCTTCTGAGATACATAATGAAATTCTTAACAGAGATTTCACTGGTGAAGATTCAAGGAAGCTAGGATTGATCAGTAAAGGAGTAGGAAGCAGAATATACACATCCAGTCTGTAGGCTTCAGAAACTATATTTTCAGTTATAATTTACACGTATTTTACTCCCATGATACTGTCTTGGGTTTTGTATCTAATTAAATTAAATGACATATTCTATTTTTAATGAGCCTACTATGTAATAGGCAAGATTATTGTCACAGATGTCCTGAAATAATTCAAAGCACTTAACATATCTGTGTCAAAAACATTTATGTAGTTAACTTAAAAGGTAAGATTTTATTTGTTTTTCAAAAAATAAGCAATTTGTGGCATGAAATCATTTTTCTTCAGGAATTCTACCATATGGTGCATAAAAAGTTACTCTAAAATATAGCAGCTAAAATCAAAAAGTATTGTATTATATTTCACATTGCCCATGGCTCTGGAATTCAGAAAGGCCTTGTGGCTGGGTGGTTTTAGCTTAGAGTATTTAATGTGGCTGCAATCAGAGATGAGCTGAAGCAGAAAGGGTGGGTGTCTGGGGCAGCTGAGGGTTGCCTGGGCTTCTCCACATGGTTTTCCTCTGGGATTTAGTTTGGGCTTTTTCATGGTATGGTAGACTCAGGACAGTCAAGGGCTTATAGAAAAGCCTGGGGCTTCAGGATAAACACTTCCATAAACATGGCCTGAATTGTTTGGGCTTTTCTGACCAAGCCTCAAAAGTTACCCAATGTTACTTCTTCCACTTTTATTAGTAACAAGGGAGTTTCAAGCCAACTTGGGTTCAAGAGAAAGATCAGAGACCTCATTTCTTGGTGAGTGGAGTGTCATGATCACATTGTGGAAGAGCAGGTTGTAGGAGAGATACTGTTGCTACCATCCTTGGAAAATACAATCCACAATAGCCACTAAGAGATAAAGTGTTCTGATAGTTTACAAGTTTGTAAACTATGGAGTCCAGTGCTTTTTCCAAAGTCCCTAACAGAGGTTAGTCAGAGGCAGAAACAGAACATACATCTGCTAACCCCAACTCTCATTTTTTTCTTTTGTCAACAGAGTGCCTCCTAGAGGGTGCTAGAAAAAAAATTCAGGACCTAAACACAGGGTTGATGTATGTTGTAACCTTGGGTATTTCCAAGGCATAGAAAATGACTACCAGGCATGGAAAAACTAAAATACACATGCAATAGGGACATATAGTAGAAATTTGTATATGGAATGTCTTAACTGAGTATATGAATTTCATAAGGCAAATTCATGATTCATGCATTTGATTATTCACTCAAAATTATGTTTTAGGCCTTTTGTATTCAAGGGGATATTTGAACATATTATCAGGTAAATTTTTAAAAATTTCTTCCCCTTAGGGCTCTAGCCCAATAAAAAACTGCAAATGTCAAATATAATATAATATTGACAATAATACCTAATTTGAAGAACTGAAAATTGTTTCATTGAGTTGGCCTGAAATGCCCTCCAATTTTATTAAGTTTTAGTGTATACCCAAGGCAGCATCTGACCAGCATGGTCAGATGCTGCCTTGGGTATACACTAAAACTTATGTTCAGGATAATCTATAAGACATAAAGATATCTTCTTTGTGTGTGAGGAATAGGTTCTTTTTAAATTCAAAATAGGTATCTTTTTTAATTAAAAATATGCTTCAGGTAATTCCCAGGTTTCTCTCTAAAGCATTCAGCCAATATATTATTAATTCCTTTGATTACATAAAGGAAAATGTCGATGACTTCTATTTAATTCTTTTTTCAACATTGAGAATTTTTCAAATTATAATAATGCATCACTAAGATACAGGGTTTCTTGGGCCATACAAAAGGTGGTGCATAAGGCTGTTTAACTGAAGATAACTGAGTTATTTTGGGGGACTAAGGAGAAGAGATGTTGGTGGAGAAATGCAAGGTAATCAGGGAACTGTAGGATAATGGAAGGACATGTGATGGAAATAGGGTAGATATTAAAGGCATCTACATAAATCTATATAAATCCTAAATCCATGATTTCAGAATGCTGCTGCATAGTTAGAATAATATTCATGTACAGTAGTTTGGCAATTATGGAATAGTGTGCAGAAGTAGAAGTTCATAGGTGGTGTTTGAGGGACATACATAATTTATAGTTAGAATGCAGATTCAGGCAATAGTAATTCAAGGACATTGAAACACAAGAAGAGCAAGCAATGGTGTTGGAAGCTGAAGGATGTCTAGGCATTCTGTAAGGTTTGGAAATACAGTTAAGAAAGCTTAGAGTTATAAAGAGATATTTAGAATAAAGAGTTATCACAGATTTAAGTCTTTAATCCATTTTGAATTGATTTTTGTATATGGTGAGAGCTAAGGATCTAGTTCCATTCTTCTGCATATGGATATCCAGTTTTCCCAGCACCATTTATTAAAGAGACTGCCCTTTCTCCATTGTATGTTCTTGGCAGCTTTGTCAAAGATAAGTTAGACTATAGACATGTGGATTTATTTCTGGGTTCTCCATTCTGTTCCATTGGTCTATGTGTCTGTTTTTATGCCAGTATCATGATATTTTGGTCACTACAGCTCTGTAGTGTAATTTGAAGTCAGGCAATATGATTCCTCCAGTTCTGTTTTTCTTTTTGTTCAGGATGGCTTTGGCTATTTTAGGTATTTTGTGGTTGCATACAAATTTTAGGATTATTTTTTATATTTCTGTGAAGAATGCTATTGGTATTTTGAATGGGGATTGCATTGAATATGTAGATTGTTTTGGGTTGTACGGACATCTTAACAACATCGATTCTTCTAATCCATGAACATGGAATATCTTTCCATTTTTTTGTGTCCTCTTCAATTTCTTTCATCAATGTTTTATAGTTTTCATTATAGAGATCTTTCACTTCCATGGATAAGTTTATTACCAAGAGGAGAGTGGATAAAACTATGCAAATTTCTAAATGTAAATTCTTATTTAGTATAAGAAAAATATATGCTGAATAAGGGACATTAATGAAAGTATGATGATAATAATTAGCTATATTAGTCAGAAGAGAAGATTATTATGATAAAAGATAGAATTTTAATGTTGTTATTTAGTGAAAGCCAATAGAACATTGGTAGTCGTAATACACTTTTCAAAATAGATTTTGAAACAGATTATTTTGTAGCTTTTTAAAAAGTTCTCTAAAATTAATTTTTAATTACTTTACAAAAAGTTTTAATAATATAAAAGTTTACTTATAACAATTGTTTATCTTACTAGCATTTTAATCTATGATCTTTGTAGTTTTTTAAGATAATATTATATTTTTACCTTACTTTTCTTCATATCAGAGCCTTAGAAACTACTAAGTTTAGTTTCTCAGTTTCTCCATAAATACAGAGAGTTATTTAAAAATCATATGCATAGTCATTTTAAGTCTTTAAATTTTTTTTCAGGATTTCAGCTTATTGTTGAAGAAGTCACATGCTGAGTAAGTTGAAAATTCTGTTAATCAGTTACACACTAGTAAGTAAGCCTTAAATCCCAATGTCAATTAATTCTATTTATAATTGCATTGGGGGTTGATAAATAATAGTTCATGTCTCCAATTTTCATATGGATTCTGATCCATGGTGTGTTATATATCAAAAAGTAATTATTTTAAATATATCCAATTTAAATATTTTTAGTACTTATTTTTTATAATCTCAAGACATTCCATTATTTCTTGTATATATGTAACTGATTGAGAGGATTCCTGAGAATGCTATTACAGTAAGTTTTTGTAATACACAAAGCATTATGATTAAAATTATACTTATAAAGAATTTATAAATGGCTGTGAAAGTTCTAAATTTGAACTTTAGGAACATTACTGGTGATCGCATTTTAAGTTCCCATCTTTCTGTCAGATATGTGTCTTGGGGGTAAAACCTGACCCAGGCCCTAAGGTGTCTCTGAAGATCTCAGGGATTCATTTGTTCCTATTCCCAGGCTGTCTAGAAGAGTCAGTATACTGGGACCCTAAACTGCAATCATGAGTCCAATGAGATAATCTTCAGAGAAGGGCTATGGATGGAAACAGGGAGACACTCTGTGCTATTTAATGGTACCAATCCAAACTTCACATTGTTTAATATATTATAAGACACAATTTAAAGCATCATTTCATTCAAATTCACAGGAAATTATTTGCCTGTAAACATTGATTGCATGTAATTGGCAAGCTCTTGAAGGTACTCATTGACATTTAAATATAAACAAACTCACAAACAAAAAGTGGTATGTATAAATATATATTTTAGACACTTGTGACATATAATGTATAGGCTGAAATTAATTGTTTAGTGAAACTATAATCTTTTATGCTATTGTATATCAAATATAACATAGTATATACATACATAATGAGTGCAATGCGCACCGTCTGGGGGATGGTCATGCTTGAAGCTCTGATTTGAGGGGGGAGGAGGGCAAGGGCAATGTACGTAACCTTAACATTTGTACTCCTATAATATGCTGAAATAAAAATAAATAAATAAAAAGATAAACTAAAAAAAAGATGACTTGTTGTATTTGTCAATATAGGAGATTAATTAATTAGTGATTCACATTAACATATGATTCCAAAAAACATTAAGCCAGGTTCTGTAGCTAAATTTTATGAACCCTTACTCGAGAAATAAGTTTATTCAAAAATAAAGTATACTTTGATAATAGTTTATAAATAATTAAAGGCAAACTTGCATGCTATAATCAAGTTCTTTTTGTTCAAATCTTCAGTTCATCTCAAAGGACCACTGAAGAAATAGTAAGCTCTTAATACCAGGCTTTTCTTCCTTGATTATGGATACCACTTAGAATAATGCTCCTTTTGGTTCCATTTCTACAGTCAAATTGATTAAAATTCATTTATTGCTATAAAGAGACAAATATTTCAAGACATCAAACCAGGTTCCTAGGCTTCTTCCTCCATCCTTAGTCTTTGAACACTTAGTTACCACTTCTATAAATCTGGGTGATGCCTCAGGCTCTTACAGAGGATCTTATTATACATGCTTTTCATTATAATCTAAAACATTTATCTTTCCAATTATTGATTTTCCAAGTCCTAAGCTTAAGAGAATTCAGTTTTACTAATCAGTGAGTCATTCCTGAGGTAAGTTTTATTTTATCAACAGGATAAAACAATCGATGTAGGCCTGCAGCTACCCAAAGGATGGTTAATAGATTACATTTAGTATCTGATTAGAAGATGGCAAACATGTCCTGACAGAAGTTATCACACATTTTGTGAGTTTTTTGACTTTAAGAGACCTATATATTTAAATTATGGTAACTTTGTGAAATATGGAATTGTTCATTATTTTTAAACATTGAGGATTTATTATTTGTAATATTAAGTGGTTCATGTAATATATTTTCATTGTCTTACAGCCAGTGATTAATGAGATTCTACTATTCATAAATATAGGAAAATGTATTCATTTCTTTATTGATTGTTTATATTTCAATATAAAATATTTTGGTAGATTCAGTGATTAGAGTTGAGAGGCTTCTTATTAGTCAGGAATTACAGAATGAAAAAGGAGCAAAATTCAAAATAATTCTGTGTAAGTCTCTGAAGGAGGAAAAAAATCTGAAGTTTTCTCCCTGATATAAGTCAATCGGAATTTGATAGGCTAATCTTAGTCTTTCTGTGATTTTGACAAGCATGTATCTTCCTTTGGTATGGAGAGTCCAGTCCCTACTAAAGTATCTTCAAGAGACTTGTGGGAAGTGGGGGGGGGGCCTGTGCACTCCAGGTATCCTGTCTTGTGAGTCTTATGACTAGATGAAAGTTACAAGTTAATCGGCTAACGCTTGGAGTACAGCTTCTGACCTCAGAAGAAAGGGAAGATAACAGGTTGAAATAAGAATCAGATCTATGACCTTAAATTCTTAAAAGCCCTCATTTTCTAAGTGGCCCAGTGAACCAGTCTGGGAAATAGAGAATTTATAGGCACAGGAGGTTGGATTGGTTTTGCTACTGCAGACTAATTTACCAACTTGTCTCTAGACGTGAGAAAGTTAAGCTATAACAGACAACTGATTACTTGAATCTTTCTTTAAAGTCTCTAGGATGTGAAATTCCAGAATTTCCTTTTAGGAATCCGTTTCAATACCGTTAACTGACTCTGGCCGTCAGAATGTTTCCTTTACACAGCTTACATTTCTCTTATGACAGTTTAAGTCTGTTTCCTTGACCTCTACTTAGGAAAGACGAAAGGCAGTTAGCTTGCCCTGTAAAATAACTAACTGCAAGTGTATTAAACTATTCTCCTCCCTTTTCTCTTCCAGTTTAAGTAAAGAGTAAATTGTTTTAAATCTGTTCTCCATCAATTTACTTTATTTCTTTAACTAATTGATTTTATTTCTCAGAACAGTTTTAGATTCACAAAAAATTGAACACAGAGTAGAGAGAGTTCCCATCATCAATTTATTTCTACTTAACTAAATGGTAAAAATTCTTATTCTTTTGAAAATGTTGTCACTAAAGAACTTATGTTATACAGTAAAGCCATATGTACTGATACTGCTTGTGAATGTAACAACAACATAAAAGATGCTAGGAAAATAGGGTAAGCATCTTCAAATAATAGTTTAGAACTATGTTGTATTAGCCAACAATATGAAATTCTACAAAGGTAAAGTTAAAGGTTAGGAAAAACCTAGGGGCTTCCCTTTTTCAGAAAGATGTAATTATGCATTTCTATGTATAGCTGAAGGGAAATAAATTATCTATACCTACTCTTATTCATGTTTCATAAAAAGTGTTGAGACTATAGATATAATTTCTAATCTACTCTTCAATATTAAGACAGATATTGGAAGGGAAAGGTTGCCAAATAAAAGTGGTCCATCAGGATATGTATTTTTCATGATTATGAGCGTTTTCAGCATACATTTACATTTAATTATGTATGTGCTGTGGAATGTATTTTGCTTTCACATAAAATAAATGCTTGGTAGAATTTATATAAATTCTAAGTCTTTATTATACATTTCTGATGATGACTGATTTATATTCTAATCTCAGATGATTTTTATCTGGCACAACTGGCCAATTTCTAAATAGCAGCTAACAGCCATTATCTGATGTAGATTGTATAGGTAAATTTTATAAATACTTAAAGAATGGACAGAAGAAATAAAAAGGAAAACACCTTTCTTATTTTAAGACTTCTAGCTTGCTTTTCATTCTGAGACTCACTTTCTAAATGTTGCTTTGGTGGTTGTGTGTACCAGATAGGAGCTTGTATAGTTGGAATGGAAATCAGATAGTTTTTTGGAGATTCTACCTAAAGGCCAATTGTTCATTTATTTAGAAAACTTGCTTATCCATTTGCCATATGCCAGATGATGAGAAAGCCTCAGCTATACAATGATAAATAGGTACAGACCCTGTCCTCTAAGAGTTTGCATTCTCTTTGGAGTGTGCCTAAAAACAAAGACAAACACACTTAGCATTTGAATTATTTGGCTTTGGAATTCTTTCTCTGGAATTACTATGAAGGAAATTATAAAGAGTAATTCAGTCTTCTGAGGACAATTTTGTGCTGCTTTGAGAACCCTGGGTTGGGAGTGATATGGAAAGGCTTTTCTGTGGCTCAGTTTCTTCATCCTTCTCTAGTGATCATCTCACATAGGCACACAGCGCTTATCTGGGGTGGGTACTGTTTACTTGGACTTGGTGGTGGAGGATGTAACTTTGGGTAGCACTTCTTACTATTTTTTGTTTTGTTGAGATTTTTTTCTCAATGAGACTTTATGAATTTTAAACTTTTAAACTGTCACAGTGAAGCAGATGTGTGCATATGCTTCCCAATTTATGCAACTGATTTTAGGTACTTTAATAATAACTGGATCCATTATGTTTCCAACAATAATGGGACATGCCATGTCCCCTTTCAGGGATTCTGAATTGGGACTTGCCATCCTGAGTGTCCTCTAGCCCAGTCCCCAGAGCAGCTCTAATACTGCTCCATCTTTGTCAAAGGGCTTGCAGGGAAGCACGATGAAGTAATATTTGTCACAGTACCCTACAAACTGAAAACGGCCTAATGAATTTAAGTTTGCTTTTATTATTAAAATAGTATTAATACATATCCATTAAAATAAGTGCTTATATTTGTTTTCTCTAAGTAAATTTGAAGTCCCCTTTCATGGAAGAAAAGGGAAATAATGTAAAGGGAGAGAGCTTTACTAAATCTAGAAGGGCTATCTGGTTTTAAAGTGGGGAGTCATTGTTCAATGGGTATAGAGTTTCAGTTTTGCAAGATGAAAAAGTTCTAGAGATTTGTTGCACAACAATGTGAATATAGTTAATATCACTAAACTGAACACTTAAAATGATTAGATTGTGAATGTTATGCTGCTTTTCTTAACCTCAATTTATATAAATAAATGGAATTTCAGTGAGCTATGACTCTAGTAGCCTCAAAGACCTCCAAGTTAGATTTCTAAATGGAGTTTTATGGTGAATAGCCATATATGGTAATTGAATGGCAATTTTCAAATAAAAAATCTCATTTATTCCTAAACAATGTTAACTGAATATATGTTTATTATTAGGAACAAACATATTTCTATTGAGCAAAGTGTTAATTTAAGTAGTAACACTTATTAGCCTCATGAATTTTTGTAAGTAAACCACATAAGGACATGAGTTTTATGGCAAGAGGAAACTAGGTAGCACATGAAATCCTAAATGATCTAAGTGACTACTATGTAATTTAATTTATGCAATATTCACTTAATGATGCCTTGTTAATAGCAGTTATAATGTTAATTTAACAAACTATCTTCAGCATACACTTAACAAATTTTTCTGTTTAAAATGCACTTATAGTTTTACCATCTGAACTTGGCACTGTCACTGATGGAACCCATTAATGCAGAGAAATCTAATTCTTACAACATTGAAAAGGTAACAGTAGGTTTGTTTATAATGGTATAAAATAATTCACAAGATGATCCTGGGCATGAAAATAGTTCCTGAATAAAGCACAGTTTCATTTCAAGAGGCTGACAGGATTAGAGGGGCAAATTCCATGGAAATTAGGCAGTATGAAACAAACAATGGTGAAAGAGTGATAACCCAAGCAGATGGAAAGTGAGATCTAAAGTACTTCATTATCATATCTATTCAGATTTTGCAGTCCTGACACTGGCAACTTGGATTTGGGGTAGCATCAAAAAATCTAGAAATAATATATTTGCATTGCTAGCCTGTATGGAAATGTTATATTTTCTAAAATAAAAGCAAATTGTATGACTATTAAAAGTTATTAATGCAATAAGAAATATTGATGTTAATGCAAGTCCAAATTAAATTTCTGCAGCATAAGAACTTGTTCATAATTCAAATGTTTGTTTTAGAACCAGATATAATGCTTTAATCTCTAAATCTATAGCAATAAGCCTATAGATTTAGAAGAATGATACAGTGGTGTCTAAATTTGAAACAGGAATTAAAACTACTGTAATTATTAGTTTTAATATGCATATATAGAACCTACCATAAGTCCTATTAACTTCTTTCTTTCTCTAGTTCTTTAAAAAACATACTTTATATTTTACTTTGTATGTATGCATTTATATCCAGATGACTTTTTAATAAAGAAAATCAGGTGAAGTAATGATGAAGTCACTTCCCAAAAGGGAACTATAAAATCAGAAATGGAATTGTTACGCATACTATTACTTGATTTAGTAAGTGACAAAATACTGTTCCCTAGATCATGACCACATTTTACAATAAAGAGATAAACATCATTTGCAATTTAATTTTCCTATTTTCCAGGAAGATTATATGTATTAAACATTTAAGTAAATTCATTATTAATAATTTGAAAAACATTCACAGTTCTCTTCAGAAGTCCAGTAATGTAGAATTCTGAAAACATCTCGGAAATATCATCCTGAAGACATTCCCCATGAGAGCAGATCATTAATGATTACATGTATGCTAATTATCTTATAAATAAAATACTAACTGCAATTAATGAATTGAGATTACATTTTTTAATGTTTGGCCAGCTCACCAAATGCTATTAACTCAAAATATGTTCCAGGTCCCTTATGGACCATGTCCCAGAATTCTCTTAAGAAGTGCTTTCTTTATCTTTAGAAATATTACCTAATATAGGAATAGCCCCTAAATCCAGAGCATAAAGAGAATAACACTATGGTTGTACAAGTGATAAAATTGTGCTTCCCTATTGCTACCTTATTGCTGATACTGTAAGAGCTCACAATACTTTACTCTTGATTTTTTTTGAAAAACTATCCTGGTTCTTAAAATAATATTCCACCTGTCCTTTTATGAGGTCAAAGGATCTGAATTACACATTTATGGATATGGATATGGAAAGAAGGGATCACTCTGGGGAGAACGAGTTTCATGAATAAAATGAGGAAATGCCTGGTGGAGGATTCAAAATAGACATAAAGAAATTTTTCTAAGGAAAGTGGTGCAAGCTCTTTGTCAATCTCAGCTTACCCACAAGCCTCACGGTTATTTTTCATTCCACAGTCACTTTCAGGATGCAGGATGTATTCAAAGGACTCATCTGAATCCAGAGAATGCCTAAAGCTTCATGATCTAAAAATCCCTACGTATGATTTTTGTCTTATTTGGCGAGTCATAATGATAAATACTGAACAATCGGATATAGGAAGTGAACTCAAAATTATCCCTTTAAAAACTGTATTCATACCCAGTTCCTTGTATTAGTAATTCTTTATAAGCACCTATGCTCCTATAATGTTCATTGTGTTAAAATAGCACAGTGTAAACTGTATCTGTCACACGCCTGGCACACAGGAAACAAATGCTCACTAGATGTAGCTGTAATTATTATTGAGCTTCATTACCAGTACTAATTGATCTGAGTTTGCTAGCAGGACACCTGATGGGAATTATTTACACAATAAGATAGTCTGGCAGATGGTTAGGCCCTAGTTATCAAAGTCTTGAATGAAATAAGTATATTTATATCCCTACTATATTCCTTTAGTAGAAGACAAAGAATTTAGTGTGCATATTCTTCAGAAGAATAACAATTGATTTCCATCCCACTTCATTCTACATGTTATACTTCTGTGTCATTAAAATTAGTTCAAAATAAAAAAGTTTAAAAATAGATGAAAATCTAATTGTACTAGTGGTTGTAAAATGGAATGATAGGGTTGGATATATATTGCACTGCTCTGGTAGCTATAATACATAAAGACAACAAATAAACAATTTAATTGCATTATTGGAAATCGATGTTATTGCTACGATAAGATAAAATTAAATAAAACCTGTATAATTTAAATATTGCAATTTGGTATTACTTTGCCAATAGGCAGGAGGATGAAAACAATGTGAATTTTTAGTAATTGCTAAGAAAACCCTGGTGACCACAAACCATTCTTATGTCCCACTAGTGCTAAGATCTTAAGTGGAGCAAAGGGGGAAGCAGAGACACTGTTTAAAAGTCCTTTCAACATGCATTTATCGAATCAGTTCCATGCAGGGGTCCAGGAGGTGTCTTTAGAACCTTAGGTGTTTGGTACAAGACAACTCAATGTTCAAAGGATTAGTTCAATATTTATTTGAGAAAGATATGCTGCAATATTTATTTCAGGAATAAATATTTATTTGAGAAAGGTATAGTGCAGTATTTATTTGGGAAAATATTTTTAAAACATTGGAATGTTAAGTTTGGACTTTCATTTAATAAATTCAATTTATATTTTATTTCAGTTGTATAAATTTGCTTTTGTCAAATGTGCTATTGAACTCAGCTTGCTATTAATTAAAGCCTTCTAAAATCGATATTACATAAACATTCAGGTACAGTATTTTTATAAATATCACAAAATCTAGGTATATATTAACTTTTTAATTCATCAGTGTCACTTAAGTGCAAAATTAATTTATTTCCAAATTACTTTCAAAAGGATCATTATTTGAAAGAATTGTTCATAATTTTCAGATGATAACATCAATATTTCTGAAAAGTGGTACAAGGTCATTCGGTGATTCTTTTCTTCCTTTGGCATGTTAGAGATAGCAGTCCATAAAAAAATTCAAAAATAAAAAGTTGCCCCTGCATTTGTATGTGTGTGTGTGTGCGCACGCACGTGTGGTGCATGTGTTCAAGAGCACATTTGATGAAAGCAAATTTATACAACTGAAATAAAATGTGAATTAAATTTATTAAATGTGCGCATGTGAGTGTGTGTGATTGTGTACAGGCACAAGAAAAATAATAGTCTGCTTCATTACTCACGACCACAGTGCCTTGCGCAATGAAGGCTTTTTGAACAAAAAAACTGAATGAATGCATGAAATACGTAAAAGTACCTGGTACTTTTTGGCAATTATACCTCTGACATTTTTTCCACATCTTCATGCATAGGGTTGAGGATTTGGGGTGAGAAGGATAGAGATGAGGAATTATGATTTAAATAATTATGTATAATCTCACAGAAGTTATCACATATTTTTCTGTAAATGATTATTACCCCACCTGACAGATAAGAACCCTAGACTCAGAGAAATAAAGTGAATAATTTCCATGATATACAGAATGTAAGTGTGTGAGTATGGTTCTGGATGCCGGACCCAAGTTTTCAGTCTCTTTCCCAGTCTTCTTTCCAAAGTATCTCCCATGACCCTTTGTGATACATTTTCTATGACAATTTAACTGTACACCTTAGATGAAGTAGGTCAATCCAATATCCTGATTTTCTTAATTTTAATTCTTTCTTTTTCTTTTATATCTCTCTGTCTATAACTATCTAACTATCTATCATCACCATCTATTTTTACTGAGAATTAGGACACACATAGAGAAGACTATAGGGATTCATGAATTATTGTAAAACAAACACCTGTGTAACTGCCACCCAGATCAACAAAGAGAATATTGAGGTGGGAGGATCACTTGAGGGTAGGAGTTCAAGACCAGCCTGGACAGCACAGCAAGACCCCCTTCTCTAAAAATAAATAATTAATTAGAGTAAAGAAAGAAATAGAATATTGCCGGCACCCTAAAAGTGCTCCCCTTTTCTATTTCCTGTTTCTCACCACTGCTCTCTATCCTGGAGGCAACCTCTACGCTAACATTTATGGTCACCCTTTCCTTTACTTGCTGTAAAGTTCAGTACAGTATGTACTCCTAAATGATATAAAAAAGTTTTGCCTGATTTTGAGCTTTTAATAAAAAGAATCAAAGAGTATGTATTCTTGCTTGGCTTCTTTCAGTCAACATTATATTTTGCTATGTGCTTAATTTTCATCATTGCATGTATTCCATTACATGGATATATTACATTTTCTTTATCCATTATATTGTTAATTGATATTTGAGTTGTTTTGTTGGTGCTACTGTTAATGGCCCCGGTTCTTTGTAATATCTATTCAATAGAGAAAAAACATAATACATCAAAATTTTCTGCTGCTATTTGTATTTAAGGTAATCTTTTAAAATTACTAAAGAAGGAAAAGCAAGATGATACTAAAATAGTCATTGAATAGACATTAAAATTAATTGTTATATATATGAGACATGATATATATATATATATAAAGAAGTTTAAGATAAACTACTGCTCAAATCTGCATTTAGCACTTTCAGAATAGTTCAGCAAATTCAGTGCAATCGGAACCTCCTTTCTCTATAGTCAGAGATGAGTGGTGATTTAGTTAATATTTGAGAGCATCCCTCTAATTTATGCTTCTCAACATAATTTAAGGATCTGCAATATTCTCAGAAATTCTTTCATAGTTATCAACTCTATGACTAACTGAACTTTCCACAGATGCTGAAAACTCTAAATCAAATTCACCATTAATGTGGCAGTTATCAGAAGAGAATATTAAACAGGAGAATGAAAATAATAAAAGTGAACCTTATTTCAATTTTGATGAAAACTGAAACATTTCATATTGATTTAGAATATATGTAAGGTAAAAGATATACTTTCTGAGATAATTCTAGATTAAAATTCTAAATTTGACTTTCTATATTCTCAGAAAATACAGTAGTATCTACCATGTTTATTTTTCCTACAACTTCTTCCGTCGTTATTACTGCAAAAATAAGAAAATATATTTAAAGACTTATGTAACAAAAATAGTTGCTAGTGCAGGCTAGTATACTCTAATAACAGTTTTATGTGATATCAAATGTTTCCTCTATTCATCTTAAAATATATCAGTTAAGTTTTCAGAAACATATATACTACTATTGCATAAAAACTAATTATATAATATGTTTAGTTGGTTATATAGTAATTCAACAAACATAAAAAACTATTTGAATAAGGCTGTATATACTATATATTCTTTACAAAAGAAACCACTTTAATTTCATTCATTGAAAAAATAAAAATCATGTAGAATTCTTAACATTTAGTTTAACAGTCAAAATACATGTGTACATTTCCACTCTCTCTAAAGGAAACTATTTCTTCCACAAGTGGGAAAAAAAAAATAAAGGAAACCAGACAACGATGGTACCCAAGAAAACCTGGCAATGGGCTTAAGTAAAATGTAATGCCTCTTGAAAAACAAAAGTATGTGTGGTTTACCTTAAGTTTCTTTTTGCCTTTTTCACCCCATCACCTCCTTTCTCTCCTTTGGAGCTCAATAGTAGGGTAATACTACCTGGCTACCTCAGCCCTCCAGCATACATGGTATATTTTTCTTTAATAGAAGAAATAATAATTAAACAGGACTATTATTAGTGCTATTTAAATAGGAATTTCAAATTGTAAATGGAGGAATACTACAGCTTCTTATATGCATGAGTATTGTTATATAATACTTATAAACTTATAAATATAAGTATTGCTCATTTGACTACACTCTTTTCTAAATAAATAAAATTTTGCCTCCTTTCTAAACCATGGGCTTCCTCAGTCCATCCCAAAATCAAATAAGTAATATGGCTTCATATCTAAGAGAGTTCCTATTTAACCTAGAAAACATGTCATAGTACACTGTTGCATTCAACAGATCTACTTGTAAAATTAATTTTAATATTGTTTACCTCTATTCTAGATTGATTTGTCCAATTTTTTTCCAGGCTAGATTATATTTGAAACATTTTTGTCAATAAATAACATAGGCAATAGCAAGCTGTGACCTAATTCTAGATTCATTTTAGTTGTTTCCATTAAGCACTGTTCTGGGACATGATTGGCTATTCCAACTATGTCCAGATCCAATGACAGAGGACACCAAGAATTATTACAGGCAACACTGGACATTGTGATAGGCTGAAGTACGATAGAGCTAGCCAATCAAAGAAGGCATTATAACCCCTTGACTATACCTCCAGTTTAAGGCCAATTGGAAGAATCCAGTTTCTGAATAACTGTCTCTGCCCCAGTGGCATTGAGACCCAGGATGGTAGAGAGACGGTTTGGGTCTGCTTGGCCCATCTTGCTTTTAAAATGTTCTTTATAAAGCTTGACCCACAACAACTGCCACATCTGCTATTTCTGTAACGTACCCCTGCTCATTGCCTCCCCATCTATCATCTCCATACAGTGGTCTTCCCTCTTGGATATCAGATACCAAATTAGAACTGGCCTTTACTTTCCTGCCTCTATTTGGGCTTAGTCCAAGAATGTTGGTATCCTCTGGAGAGTTCCTGATTCTGCATTTCATCCCTTCTATACCAGCATGTGCAGAGAGGTGCATTTTAATTCCTTGTTGAGAGCCAACAGTAAGATTAAACTACTGTATTTATAAATATCCAATTATTTATGAACCAATTTTAAACTATCATAATATTTCTTCCTGAGATTAACTGTTGTTTTCAACACTTAAAAGTTTAATGTAATAAATATTTAATGTCACGGCCAACATATTTATTTATATGTCACCTTTTTGCAAAAATAATTTGAGGCCTAGTCAATCAGAACTGCACATAACATTGATATTATTTGACTAATAATGAAACTAATGTATCCTTTGGATAGTCTACAACTCAGTTTTTTTGTGAGCTAACAAAGGGTAAGGAAGGCTTCTTTTCCCTCATCATGTTTATTGGTCTATTAGATGCATATTTTGGTTAATGTAGCAATTAGCTGATATAAATATTATCCAGAATCAGATAACAATAACGCCAAACAATATAATTTAATATACAAAATACTCTAATCACCATGGGTTCACAGTTGTGGAATAATTAAAATGAAAAGGATGCTGCATGTTAAATCTTCATTTTCATTCCTCATATACTAAAAATTTAGGGAAATTATCCTGATTCAGCTATTTTTTCCTCCATCTGCTCCAATATATTAAATGTTTGCCTGTTGTTTTTTTTGTTTATATTCATCATACGTAATCCTGAAAGGTAAGAGAAAACTCAATATGAGGTTGAATCTGCAAAAATGAAATTGTTCAACATTACTACGGTGCACTTAACTAAGATTGTTATGAAAAGATATATTTTCCTTAATTTCTTAATGCTATACAAACTCTGTAGCAGATCAGAAGGTTATATAGATTGTAGAGTTTTTACTATAATTTATTCCACAATACTTTCAATGTGGTCTCCCACTTTTGCATTGACTGTGTAAATATTTTCTAGTCACGTCGTCCCCTTTTATATCCTATTCCTTCAAATATAAAACAAGCACTGAACTATTATTTTTGTTTTTAATATTCCAAGTTATAGAGTGTTTTTAAAACAGAATGAGATTATGCTTAATGTTTATGCTGTAAAATATTTAAATTGTATTCCAAGGAAAAAAACCTCGATTCAAAACTTTTTTCTGTATTTCAAATACATCTGTCAACAACCGTCCTTCAAAATAATGAAACTTAAAACTGTTTACACCCTTCTTTAGATAACAAATGACAGGATAATAAAGATTCATGCCCATTTATTCTTTCTCACATCTTTAGCTTTTTTATAGGTTAAGATTTTTTCTCTCCTACTCTGTTGTAAGATTAGGTATCACATGTTTCAGGAAGTGGTCTTTGAACCACCCGCCTCCGCTTTCCTCAAACTCAGAGCCAGAAGTGTTTTCCCTGTGTGCTCACCGTAGCATCCTTTATATATTGCAGAATTTTTTTATATATTGAAATTACCCATTTTTTTTTCGTCAGTTTCTCCCAGTAGATTACAAGATCCTTAAGGGCCAGGACTCTTTTGCTTATGATTGTATCCCTTGTACCTACCACAGTCAGTGATATAGTATTTGTTAAAAGAATGAAAGAAAGTTCCATGGAAGGAACTATGGAACATAATGCTTTGCAGCCTTCATTCTGCCAGGGAATTCTCCTGTAGTATGCGCTCAATGAATTCTAGTGCCCTGATCGTCCTCCTTTCAACAATGTAGCAAAGTTAATGTTGTACCTGACTCAGTCTCTCCTTTCCCTTTAATTTTTCTGTACAAATAAGATGAAAATTATGAAAGTTTGTTAACGGAGACAAGGGAGGCAAGTGTTGGTGAAAGTTAAATCATACTGGTTCTGCCATCAATTTAGCTGTGGAACTTTGAAAAAGTCAACCTTAACCTTCCAGTGTTTTATTTCCTCATTCGTTAAATGTTGATAATAATACTTGGCCCCTTTAATGTAGATTAAATGATATTATGATTTCAAGAGTGCTTGAAAGGATAAAAAAAAACTCTATAGGAAAGTGGTTGGCCAATTTTAGTGTTTATCAGAATCACTTTGAGGTTAGAACACTGATGGCTAGGCCTAAGAGGGATGGGGGCCTAGGAGTTTGCATTTCTCACGTGCTTCAAGGTACTACACATGCTGCCAACGCAGGGACCACACATTGAGAACCACTGATATGGAGCACTATTGTTCCATAATGGTTAAACATTTGTGCTTATTCTATTACTGATATTATAACCCAATGCTATTCAAGTATCTTAGTAATTCTACCCTCCCAGCTATGTTCTTTTTTACTCCAATCCTTAGTTGTTTAGAAAAATTACTTATAAAAATGAGTAAAATATTTTATACTCAGATATATGATTTAATATGTTAGTTAACATGATAAATTATTTTATCAGCTGTGATAGAATACCATAAAAATGAAAAAAATAAAAATGCTTTTGTGAAAATGCATATTGAATTATGATTCAAATCCATGGGTCATAAAATACAGTTGAAATTTGCAGAAAGTTAACAAACTTGAATAATAATTGATTCACAATTATACCAAGTTCTTAAGAAAAGTAGGTTTGGATCATGAATTTGAACAATTTGATACATTAATCTACTTGGCCCACTCTACTAATTGGAATGCATGCTTGCAGCATACTGCGTGACAGACTTGGTGAAGGATTATTTCTTTGCCAGGGCATATTCAATATTCAATTATTTTCTTGTTAATAATTTATCCTGCATAATAGAGAAAACACTGTAAATAACCATCTGTCTCAAGGAGCAGGCTTTATATTTACAAATAGTCACAGTACAGAATCTCATCAAGAGGCATGTAGAAATAAGGTTAACAGCTTAAATGCAGGAATTTTCCAGATTTCCATCTCTAAACAAATTGCTATTCTTAGTCTGGATAAAATAATGATGAATAAGATTGGTCTATAGGAAAAGAAGATAATAAGTTAGGAAAATTAAAGGTTCGATAGACAAATACATTTAAATCCACACACATACACACATAAATATGTATAGTTAGCCTCCACAGGAAACAAATTTTATTAATAGCACAAATTCCTGGTGACTCGATGGAAGGTGGAATTTTCAAAATGGCGGCCACATGTGGCAGAAAGGAGAGAACCACAGAGAGTGTCTACTGCTCTGTCTCACAGCAACTATTAGAGTTAATGTAGAAAAAGAGGGACTGTGCAAAGTTGACATGCTTGTCTTTGGGACACAGGTGAGTACATATTGCAGTCCTGACTAGGAAGGGAGTTGAAGTGAGAATGGTAGGAGATAAGTTATATGTAGTCGGAATAATGAAATAAATTATTAGTATCATTGGCTTTTATTTATTCCTATCATGTCCTAAAACATATTTTAGGTATATTTGGCAGTAAATATTGAAGCTGCTCCTAATATTGTATGGACTTTAGCTTATTAATTTTGATATTATTGGTGCAGAAAATTACTCAAATAATGGCTTATAGTCAGATTACGAAGATGTGAAATCTCTAAAATTTCCATAATCAGTATTAATTTACTATAGATTAATTGGAATAATTATCAGGAGGAAGAAAGAATTGAACAAGTTTTAGGCAAAAATTTCATACGAATTTTATTATTAACTTTCAAAAAATAATTTATAATAAGAGACCTTTCTGGAAAACACTATATTAGGCTTATTTACAATTTCTGGACTAATTCTGGTGCATTGTTATGCCTTTGAGATATCCTTTATATTTTAATTATCTCTGAATTATTTTTAATCATACTTTATTGCCAATTTTATTATCTGGTATCTATAAAAGATAAAAACTATATGATATCAAAGTACACAGAGTAAAACTTTCAAAGATCTGATTACTTAAATTTAAAGAAATCACGTACATTTTAAGAGCCAAGGAATAAGCCCCAGCCAGAAATTGCCTTTTCTTTTTCCTGACACTAACCTGAATAATTCTTGAATTTCATGTTTTGTAATCTTTTATTTGTCAACTAAGTGCCCAAAATAGGAACTTAATGTGATTCTATTAATTAGAGTATTTACCAGGATAAAGTTTGGGGGGAATATTTGGAAGTGTTTTAAATAGTCTTTAAGGTAAAGGAGAAATGGTGGTTGTAATGCTTTTTGTGTTTGTGGCTCTTTGTTTTCTTTGCCCTTTATGGTACTTGCGATTTTGGAAGTTCTCATTAAATGATCAGAGATTTTTTTCCCTACTCCTGCATCTGGACTTGCCCATGTGATTTGATTTAGTCAATAGGATGTTACCAGACTGGATACAAGCAGAGACTTTTAAATATGTGCATTTTTTGACTTTCTTTCTGGGACTTCCACCATCACCATGAGAAGAAACCCAAGGCAAACTGCCACAGGACAAGAGGACCAAGGCACGGAGCTGAGTCATCTTAGCTAAGACTATACTAGACCAGCCAGCCCCTGCCAACCCACCAGCAAACTGCAGACAAGTGAAGATGCATAGCTGAGATCCCCGGACACTTGTGGGAAATAGTAAGCGTTTCATGCTTTAAGCCGGTAAGTTTGGAGTAGTATGGTATACAGCGATTTGCAAATCAAATCCTTTTAAGATTCTGTCTGCAGCCTACATTTAATAAGGATTGAAGTCCTACTGCTGATTTCCTACCAGAAGTAGTCAGAGTCTGGAAGAAATGCGTGACTTCCTACCCAGGAAGAAAAGAGTGCAACTTCTACTAGACTGTATAGGGTCTGAATGTAAGGAATCCTGTTATTATAACTTATTGTAATTGCTTCTCTGTGTCTACATAGGCACGTTGTTGCTAAATTTGATTTCAATAACATAGCCAGTTTAAATGATTGGAAGGAAACAAATCTCCACATTTAATCTCATTAACAGTTTCTATTTTTAATTAGATACTATTAGGTCATTAAGTATGAAATGTCCGATTTCCTTAAGTACTAAGTTTGACTGTTGGTATCTCTGACATTTCACTTTGACAGTTCTTGTTTTTTGTTTTTCTTCTACTGTGAAAGTACATCCTCAGTCTTTCAATCACATATTTTGGCTTGTGATTATCTTTCACATTCTTTTTAGAGCAATTTTTGTGCAACCATGGATAAGTCAAAAATTCGTGTTATTTTTGAATATGAGTTCCATTGTGGAACCAGTGCAGCACAGACAGCTCGAAATATCAACAAAGTGTTTGAGAAGGATGTGGCTAATGAACGCACAGTATGTTGACGGTTTGAGAAGTTCCATTCTGGTGATTTTAATTTTGAAAGTGAGCCATGTGGGTGACCTGAGACCAAGGTGGATATTGATGAGCTGAAAGCTGCAGTGGAAATGAATCCACCTCAACCTATGCGTGAATTAGCAGCAAGGTTTGATGTTACTATTCCAACAATATTGGACCATTTGAAACAAATTGGCAAGATAAAGAAGCTGGATAGATGGGTACCGCATGGATTAAACAAGCGTCAGCAGAGAAATCGTCTCGAAGCTTGCCCTTCTTTGCTGTCATGACCTAAAGGCAAACCATTTCTACACTGTATTTTTATGTGTGATAAAAAATAGTTTCTTCTTGAAAATTGCAAGCATTCAGCACAGTGCTTGGACAAAGATGAAATGCCAAAACAGCCCAAAACCGAATATTCATGAAAAAAAGCTAATGGTGTCTATTTGGTGGTCCAGCACTGATATTATCTACTATAACTCCATGAAACCTGGCCAATCTATTATAGTGGATGTCTACTACAACCAGGTGGACAAAATGATGAGGATGCTTGCGATTAAGCAGCTGGGATTGGTCAATAGAGACAGGCTAATCCTCTTGCAAGACCACATGTTGCAAAAAACAGCACTGCTAAAAGTACAGAGGTTGGACTTGAAAACTCTCTGTCATCTGCTGTATTCACCAGACCTTGCACCAAATGACTACCACTTCTTCCAGGCTTTGGACCACTTCTTGCAAGGAAAAATATTCAATTCTCAACAAGCTGTGGAAAACACTTTTTGTGATTTCATTGCCACTTGCTCTCTAGACTTCTTCAGTGCTGGCATAAAGAAGCTACCCTTAAAAGTGGCAAAACTGTGCCAATAGTTTAGGTGTACACTTTGATTAATTGTACTACTTCTTGTTTGAGACATAATAAATTTATACTTTTGATTTGAAATCAGACATTTCATAGTCAATGACCTATATAAGTAAATAGAATGTACTTATGTGCCAGCACATAGGTTGCACACAGAACAATTACAAAGGTAGTTTTACCTCTCTTCTTTTTGATGTTTGAGTCAATAAAAAATGTATGATATATTGTCTAGTCCGATTTAGGGGTCAGGAATCTTTTGTGATTGTTGTAATTTTAGTAATAATAAAACTATTTTACATATATGAAGATAATTTTAATACATAAGTTGATAGTAATTCAATATTTTACATATTGAATTGTAATGTTGGCTTAAATGTTACCTTACTAGTGAGCCCTTTTCTGACCATTTCTTAAAAATTAGCAAATTCCTCCTTCTGCCAGTAATCCATACCCCTTCTTGTTTCAAAAGCATCTATTATCATATGCATTGGTTAGTGTATTTCCCTATTGTTAGACTCTACTGCTGCTCCCATTACGACAACCCTCACTAGAATGTAAGCCCCACCAGGTCAGGGGCAGTTCTACTCTGTTTCATTGCTGCATGCTCTGTTCCTAGAAGGTTGCCTGGCCCATATGGGGAACTTCATAAATATTTGTTGAATGAATGAATGTTTGTAGTAGTAACTTGTTCACTCTTACCGAGTAAAACATTTTGAAAACTTAAAATTTCTCAGGATTATAAAAGAAACTTTAAAACTGAAGCCATTTTTCTTATCCAACAAACAAGCAAGCAAAGCTCTGTTCTCTGGGTAATTTACTCGTATAGTCTTTCCTCAGAAATCCCTTAGTTTTGCAACTCGTTCCTCTGATTTAACTCTCAAGTTTTTCAGATACAGCATGTATTATTTATTGGTTGGGAAACTGCAAAACTTTTTTAAGAATCTTAATTATAAAATAAAAATTTATATTTGATACATGATTACATTTTAGACATATCAAAATTATACATTATCCATCAATATACAAAGTGAATATCTTCTTTGTCAAGGAACTAGTTATTGGCAAATGACTAAAAATTAAACAATATGATTCTGAACATTCATTTGGTTTAAATAAATAGTATGTGCCCTTGGTTTCACCTTAGAATTATCTAGAGATTTTGAAAAAACATAATCTAAGGATCCACCTTCAAAGATTAGTATTTACTTGTTATGAGGCATATACAGTGGGAGAATTCCCAGTCAATTCTGAAGTGCCCTGGAAAGTATTACAAGAATGGAAAAACAAGCACCACGTGCACTCATCATCAAATTGGTATTAACTGACTTAACTGACCAATACTTAAGTGAACATATAGTAGTAACATTCACTGGATGTCGGGCAGGTGGGAAGCGGGAGGGGGATGGGTATATTCACATCTAATGGGTGTGGTGCGCACCATCTGGGGGATGGACACACTGAAGCTCTGACTCGGGTGGGGCAAAGGCAATATGTGTAATATAAACATTTGTACCCCTGTAATATGCTGAAATAAAAAAATTTTTAAAAAAGTACAGTGGGATAGATAAAATCCCTGGATAGACAATCCTGAGTAGATTTCTGAAAATATATGTTTTAGCTCGGTTAGTCACAGGACTCAACTAAAAATGAGTGTTTCTGATAACTTTTGTGATAATTACATTAATAACAATAAGTATGCTACATGGTAAGCAACTATGTCATGAAATGTAAACAAAAAATGTTTATTTAAAACACAAAACATCTACTTGGATCCTGTGCTTCACAGATTAAGTGGTAAAAATTTCCTTTTGAGATTAAAATTTCAGATGATACTTTGACTGAACAAGATTAACTAGGGTTTGTATAGATGGCTAGACTATTTCTGGCTCCAAATAGGCCATTTTACAACATCATGTTAAAGATTGCAAGGAAACTAATTCCTCAACATATATTAATGTCTTAGCTAGTAAATCAAAGCTATTAGCTGTTAGAGATAGATGTACCATGTCATATTCAATATCACTTCTCAATGAAAATGGATGTCATAAGGCACAAACACATATTTTATTTTTAAAATGATTATTTAGATATGTCCCAATTCTTTTAATATATTTTTTTCTTCAAATGGCACTTTACTAATTCTAAAGTAATTCTTAAACAATGTTGGCTGATTTTATACTCAACTAATATTCTAAAAAAGAAAAAAAATCATGGTACTACACTCATCAAAAACAAACCAAAACGTAAGAGGAATGTAAACTAATAAGCATGTAATTCAAAAGTGAAAATAGCAAAGAAAATATGAAATATTTTTCTTTCTTTAGCACTCTTCTGCTGCATAAAGAGTTCTAAAGCCTTTTTTGGATGCATATGGTATGCTCTGGAATATCAAAATGTCACTTTATTCCTTTTTTGAGGGATAAAGGAGGAATCAAAAGCTAAAGAAATACATTCAAAAGGAACAAATATTTACTCTTTAGCAGTTTCTCTCTTTTAATAGAAAGAGTTAAAAGAGAAAGATAAACCATTACTAATATTAATATCCATGACATACAGTGGGATATCCTACTTTTAACCATTGTGTGGGTTTTTTTTTTAAAGATAAATATTGCTGAAATATGATACGGATGTGCCTTTGTCTTTACTTATCTTGAGTAAGAAAAATAGGCTGAAAAAATCATTGGAAAAAATTGAGACAAATGCCAACCAACAAAAAAGAATGGAGAGGAAAATATCCTCAAATATTAGACACTCAAGGAAGAAATGAGACAAGTTACAAAGAAAGCATTATTCTATAAAACCATGTTTAGAAATAACTGGTTCTGCTCAAAATATTTGATACATTGTGAAAAGAAAAATAAATAAAACTAGTTGTGAGAGTTAAAAACTTTCCATAGGAAGGGATTTGATAAAATAGATTTTCATACGCACATCAAGCTGTAGTTTTTAAGAAAGTGCTAAACTTGATGAATATCTCTGATGGGGAAATTCTAAAATGTAGACAATGTTTTAGCCAGCATGCCATTGAATGTGTGTGACACCCAGCCAGCAGCAGCTAAAGCAAAATAAAGGAATATTTGGCTCTCATAGTTGGGGAATTGGGTGAAGAAGAAACTCCAGAAGTCCTGAATCATAGGCAGGCCCACTCTTAAAGTAGTGAGTTAGAGTCATTCTCTTTTAACCATGTGGGAAAAGAATGCAGTAGGAGTATTCTCCCCCAAAATGAAGAAGATAAAGGATAGAAGATAAAATACTTCCACCATATGCCATATGACATCATTTTTACCATGTTAATTTTATTATGCTTTTATGTAAAAAGGCCACTTGAAGACTAATTCATTGATCCCTACAAACATTTGTTGAGGGTTTATTATTTCCCTGGCACTACCTGAAGCATTAAAGACACCTAACAGAAGCCTTTGGTTCCCTGGAATTTGCCATCCAGTTTTAGCATAGTGAATTGTAACAAATTCCATAATAGTGGTATGTACAAAGTACTATCAGAACATAAGAGTGTTTAATTCTGATTGGATGGGAGAGGGGTAAAGGAAGAGTCTGAGAAAAGGAGTGATGGATTTCAGGTTACATAACAAATCTAATTAAAAATTAAGAAACTTAAATGCAGCTGAAATTAGCCAAATATTAAGCATTTCCATGCTTTGTGCATACAGAACATTTATAATCTCCAAAATAGTTTTTAGATGGCTATGAATAGGGTAAGAGATAAGGCTGATTTTCTGGGTAAATATTTTAAGCAGCTTCAATATAAGACCATCTGGACCAAGAAGTCAAGGCTTTCTAAAACGGTAAACCTTTTTTTTTTTTTATTTCAGCATATTACGGGGGTAAAAATGTTTAGGTTATGTATATTGCGCTTCCCCCCTTGTCAGAGCTTCAAGCGTGTCCATCCCCCAGATGGTGCGCATCGCACTCATTACGTATGTATATACTCATCCCCTCCTCCCCGCTCCCATCTGCCTGATGCGACACCCGATAAATGTTATTCCTATATGTCCACTCAGGTGTTGATCAGTTAATACCAATTTGCTGGTGAGTACATGTGGTGCTTATTTTTCCATTCTTGGGATACTTCACTTAGTAGAATGGGTTCCAACTCTATCCAGGAAAATACAAGAGGTTCTATATCACTGTTGTTTCCTATAGCTGAATAGTACTCCATG
>CAUYRT010065877.1:0-12680 GCA_963574885.1 Lepilemur ruficaudatus
CTTTACTGAGGTGTAATTTACATATCATGTCTTTACTCCATTTTAAGTGTACAATTAAATGGTTATTAGTAAATTTACCAAGTTGTACAACTATTCACATAAATCAGTTTTAGAGGATTTCCTACCCCCTATTGAGACCCCAAATACATTTCAAGCATGCCCCTCCCCTTCACAGTTCTCACCACATCTCTTGGTGTTTTGTATTTTAATGCAATAAAAAAATGGGAAAAAATGAAAGGTTTACTACTGTAAATGAATATGTAACAGACTGTACAAACTAAGAACTGAAGCTTTATCCAAAGTTTAATCACTCCTGCCCCTTCTTTTTCAAACACGTATACATTAACCAAATGGTGATTGATGTGTTTGCTGTAATCTTTCCTTTCTAAAAGAACAGTTGCAAGAGATACAAACAAAATCTCCCTTAGCTGTGCCAACTGCTGGGTCATCCACTAGTTCTTGTGGAACCAGCAAAGCCCCATCCCATCTGGAATCATGACTACCCTCTGCCATGTTGTCACTAGGTCACTCTGGTCACGTGGCTGTCTTCACCTTCATCAGTTTCCTGAGACCCAGTTACGGTCACGGGAAAGGAAGATGCAGGCAGGGCAGCTATGGCCGCTGCTATGCGTTTTCCTATTGGTGGGGGAGGCAGCAGTGGAGACAGTGGTTCTTGTGCTGCTGAGTCTTAACCAGGGAGGTTCTCCCTTATGTCCTGATTGGTGTCCGTTCCCGTTTCACTGAGCGTAGTGTCAGCCTGACAGTCACCACCTGAAGGGTCGCCCTCTGGCGTATTCAGATCTTGTTCAGAGGATGAAATAGTAGGTTCCTCTCTCGTAGCAGCAGGACCTTATCTGCCTCTTTCCTTTCTACTTTCTGAAGAGGGACCTCACTATTTCCTGCCCCTTTTCGATCTTTTGAGTCCTTTTGCGTTTTCCTTTGGCAGCGGTGGTGATGGTGGTCAGGGTCCTGTCCGCCTTCACTTGCTGTTGGAAGCCCACTGTCGCCGGCACTAAGCCAACTGTGATAAGGGCTTGTTCTGTCCCTTTCACTGCAATCTGCACGGGGGACTTACCCTTTTCATTATCTTTTTGGGGAGGAAACCCTTTGGGGATTGGCTCCACGTTAAGGGGAAGCTCTGTGGAAGGGGCTGGTTGCATCCAAGCAGGCCCTTTGCTGCTTTTTAAACCTGATTTATTTATCAGAGTTTTCTTTTTTGTACTTTTTTCCATGCAGGTATTTTGCTTTCTGTGCTGCACTTTGCTGTCACCCTTTGGCACTTCCTGGCTGATTCTGGATTTGTCCTCTACTTTCATTTTCTTTTGTGTCTTAGATTCCTCATAGTTCACAAGATCATTTAAGGATCCGCCTTCAGCTTCCATCTTCCATTGGCTTTTCTCAGTTTTACAGGTTTTTTCTGAATCATTTCCAACATGCACGTTCATCTTCTTAGTCTACGTTCCTGATTTGAAAGTTCTGGTTGTCACTTGCATCATTGGGGCATCACTGTAAGGCTTTTTCTCTTTCTAAACATCTTTTTTTCCTCCTCTTTTAGCAGCTATTACTGACTTTTTAAAAATATATTGATATTGTATAACATCTGTCAACCTTGACGCACTCTCCTACTGATACTAATTGTGATGCTCTTGGGTTTTCTATATAGACAATCATATTGTCTCCTTGACAATTTCATTTCTTTTTCAATTTATATGCTTTTTTTTTTCTTATCACATTGCTGTGGCCTTTGCCCTTTGCCCAGTACAGTGTTAAAGAGGAAGAGTGATAGCATTTTGTTTCATTTCCCGTTTTACCAATCAATATGACGGTTGTTGTAGATATTTAGTAAGATTCCTGTAAGGTTAAGGAAACTACCTTATATTCCTAACTTACTAAGACTTTTTTTCATGATAGAATTAAACTTTTTCTACATCAATTTGAAATGCAGGAACATTTTTCTCCTTTACTGTCTCAGTGTGATTGTCTATTTTACATAGTCCCTGCTAGACCATGATATATTGTTTTCTATGTCCATTGGTAGATTTGGCTTACTATTTATTTCAGATTTTTGCATCTATATTAATGAGTAAAGTTAGCTTACGGTACACTGCTTAGTGTCACCTATATTTGAACCATATAGACCATGTTCTTGTATCTGTCTTCTCTCTCTCTTTTGTTCTTTTTGTTTTTCTTTCAGACAGGATCTCTCTCTGTCACCTGGGCTAGAGTACCCTGGTGTCATCATAGCTCACTGCAGCCTCAAACTCCTGGGCTCAAGTGATCTTCCTGCCTCAGCCTCCTGAGTAGCTGGGACTACAGGCATGCGATAGGACACCCAGTTAATTTTTCTATTTTTGTAAAGATGAGGGGTCTCGCTCTTGCTCAGGCTGGTCTTGAACTCCTGACCTCAAGCAATCCTCCTGCCTTGGCCTCTCAAATTGCTAGGATTTCAGGCATGAGCCATTGTGCCCGGCCCATGTATCTGTTGTCTTTTGCTCAAGATTATATTAAGATTCACTCATGTTATTGTATGTTGCTATACTGTAGTTCATTTTTTTTTTTTTTGCTAAATATTATTATATGAATGTACTTCAATATATTAGGATATTCTATTGATAGACATTGGGGTTGTTTCAATTTTGTCAGCTACAAATATGTTGCTACATGCTTATACATGTCTCCAGATATTCATGTGCATGCATTTCTCTAAGGTGTATACCTAGGAGTTGGGTCATAGGGAATGTGTATTTTCTGCTTTGCTGGACACAAAACTCTTCCAAAGTCATTATACCAATTTATCCTCTTGTCAGCAGTGAGTGAGAATTTCCATTGCTTACATCCTTACCGGCACAAGTGTTATGTAGCTTTTTAATTTTTGGCTTTCTAGTTGGTATGTAGTGTATTTTACTGTGCTTTTAATTTGTATTTCCCTGACTATCCATGAGATTAAGCACCTTTTTATGTGCTTATTGGCCATTTGAATTTCTTTTATAAGGCTTTTTCCATGCAGATGTCTGAGGTTTGCCCACCCACCCCCCTTGGGGTTTTGGATTCTTTGTGAATTCTGGGTACAAGTCTTTTGTTATTTGTGTTACAAATATTTTCTCTCATTCTATGGCTTGCCCTTTTACTTATTGTTGCATCTGATGAAAAGAGAGTGTTAATAGATTTATCAATATTTTCTTTTGTGGTTAGTGCTTTCTTATGCCTTTTCTAAAAATAGACTTTAGCCAGGTGTGGTGCCATGCACCCGTAGTTCCAGCTAATTGGGAGGCTAAGGTGGGAGAATCACTTGAGTCCAGGAGTTTGAGTCCAGCCTGGGTTACATAGTGAGACCCCCATCTCTTTAAAAAAAAAAAAAGAAAGAAAAAGAAAGAAATGTTAAAAGTAGACTTTATTTTTTGGAGCTGTTTTATGTTCACAGTGAAATTGAGTGGCCAGTAGAGTTCCCATGTTTCTCTGCTCACCTGCTCTCAACATCCCCCACCAGAATGGTATATTTGTTACAATCAGAGAACCTACGTTGACACATCATTATCACGCAAGGTTCATAGTTGACATTAGGGTTCACTGGTGGTGTCGCACATTCTGTGGGTTTTGACAAATGTGTAAGGACATGTATCCATCATTACGGCATCATACAGAGCAATTTCACTGCCCTGACAATCTGTGCTCTGCCTGTTCATTCCCTCTCCCCGCTAATCCCTGGTAACCACTGATCTTTTTACTGTCTCCACAGTTGTACCTTTTTAGGAGTGTCATATAGTTGGAATCATACAGTATGCAGCCTGTTCAGTTGGGCATCTTTCATTTAGTAATATGGATTTAAGGTTCCTCCATGTCTTTTCATGGCTTTAATAGCCCCTTTCTTTTTAGAGCTGAATAATATTCCATTGTCTGGATGTACCACAGTTTGTTTATTCATTCTGTTACAGCAAACTGGACCGGGAAACAAACCGAGAGCCACATGGGAGTACTGTAAAACAGACTTTTATCATGCCAGTGGACTCAGAGGGGTCTCGCCTCCAAATTCTGAGCAAAATGGGGTCTAAGCATGGTGACTTTTATATGTTTTGTTAGGAGGAAGCTGGTGGTTACAGAAACAACGGTTACAAAGTCTGCACAAGATAGAAGTCTAGTCAAACGTCACTCTATAGTTGCTTAGTCATGCTATTTTGCAGTTATGCTACTATTAGGAAGGGAGTGGAAAAATTCTCCTTTATAATTCATCTACTTGAAGAATGTGTTGGTTGTTTACAGGTTTTGGCAATTATGAATAAAGCTCTATAAATATGTGTGCAGGTTTTTCTATAGACACTAGTTTTCAATTCATTTCGATAAATACCAAGGAGCATGGTTGCTGGTAATCATGCTCCTTGGTATTTATAATTTTGTTATAAACTGCCAAATTGTCCTCCAAAGTGGCTGTACCACTTTGCATTCCCACCAGTGATGAGTGAGAATTCCCCTTATTCTACATCCTCATCAGCATTTGCTGTTGTCAGTGTGTTAATGGGAGAAAAACAAAACCTAGACGGGGGAGGGCAGGGGTTGGGAGCAGGGGAGAATTTTTTTGAAAACAAAAAAACCCAAACTCTATAAAAATAAAGAAGTTTATTCTGAGCCGAGTGTGTGTGACCACAGCCTGGGGAAACATGCTCAAAAGGTCTTGAGAAAATGCGTGAGGTGCGACAGGTTAAAGTTTGGTTTTATACATTCAGGAATTACACGTAAAATCATAAATCAACACATGGAAGGTGTATATTGGTTTGGCCTGAAAAGGTGGAACTTGGTGAGTTGGGGGGTTGCTTACAGATTATAGTAAGTGAGTTTAAAGATTCTTTGATTTGTAATTGGTTAAAGAAATGAAACTTTACCTAAAGGCTGAGAATGCATTTAAGATAAAGAAGTTTGTTAATCAGAGACAAGCCAAACATCTGTTAAGTAAATTGATGGCCTGCAGGTGTGGTTTAACCTTTGCCTTGCATGGCCTTAGGCCTCTTAATGATTTAGTATCTTATTATTATAAAGAGTAACTCCAAAAGGGAGGGGACATAACCCGGCATGTCTGACCTCCCTTCTCCTCATGGCCAGCGACTCAGCTTTAAGGTTTTTCTGGGGTCCCCTTGGCCAAGAAGGGGTCCTTTCAGTCGGCTGGGGGGCTTAAGATTTTATTTTAATTCACAGTTGTTTTGGATTTTGGCCATTCTAATAGGTGTGTGGTGGTGCTTATTATTGTTTTAATTTGCAATCCCCTAATAACATAATGTTGAGCATCTTTTCATATTATTTGCTATCTATATATCTTTTTTGCCCATTTTTTAATTGGTTGTTTTCTTACTGTTGAATTCTAAGAGTTCTTTGTATGTTTGGGATAACAGACCTTTATCAGATATGCCTTTTGCAAATATTTTTTCCCAGTCTGTGGCTTATCTTCTCATTCCCTTGACAGTGTCTTTTGCAGAGCAGAAGTTTTAAATTTTAACAAACTCCAGCTTATCAATTATTTTTTTCCACAGATCATGCCTTTGGTGTTGTATCCAAAAAGTCATTGCCAAACCCAAGGTCATCTAGATTGTCTCATGTTATCTTCTAGGAGTTTTGTTGGTTTGCATTTTACATTTAGGTCTATGTTCCCCTTTGAGTTAATTTTTGTGAAGGGTATAAAGTCTGTGTGTAGATTATTTTTGTTTGCATGTGAATGTCCAGTTTTTCTAGCACCGTTTATTAAAAAGACTATCTTTTCTCCATTGTATTGCCTTTGCTCCTTTGTCAAAGATCAGTTGACCATATTTGTGTAGGTCTATTTCTGGGCTCTCTAGTCTGTTCCATTGATCTATTTGTCTGTTCTTTTGCCAATACCACACTGTCTTGGTTACAGTTGCTTTACAGTTGGGTAAAGTTACTTGCTTGAAGTTGGGTAGTGTCTTCTGACTTTGTTCCTTTCCTGCAATATGGAGTTGGCTGTTCTGGGGTTTTTTGCCTCTCCATACTTCATGTGTTTTTAAATTTTTGTTTGCAAATTCATCTTTCCATGGGAGTTATGAAACTGTCCCTATGGAAAGGTTTTATGATTGTTCCTGACAAAGCTCCCCAGATTTCAATGGTCCTAAACCAGTTTCTATACACAAAAGAGGCCTGGCTTCAGTTTCTTGTGGGTGACTTTTTTATTTTTTTTTTAACTTTCTACCTCAGACTGGTGGATAGAAAGAAATAGTTTAGTCCTTTTCGTAAATAGGTCAGAGATCTTTTAGGTTTTAGGATTTGTGCCTAAGGTTCAATTCCTGTTCTATGTTCCTCCCAACTTTAAAGAATAGCAACACCTTATCCTCTGTCCTAACATGGGCATTAGAACCTCAGATCTTAGGTTCTAGAGTCTGAGTTTGGGTCTAAAATCCAGTGGGGCATTTAATTTTGATTTCAACTTTGGCTTTAATTTCCCCCCTCCCTCCCCTTTTAGACCTCATAGATGTCAATGGAGAAGAACTCAAATGCTGTAAAATAATTTAAAGAGGTTTATTTTGGGCCAAATATGTGTGACCATTGCCCACAGAGCCATGCCCAAGAAGCCTTGAGCAAGAGGTCTCACTCTGGTTGGATTAGTTTGGTTTCATACATTTCAGGGAGACAGGGACGTACATGTAAAGTCATAAATCAATACATGGAAGGTGTTCATTGGTTTGGCCCAAAAAGGCAAGACATCCCTAAGCAGGGCATTACAGGTTATATAGGTGGGTTTAAAGATTCTATGATTTGTGATTTGTTAAAGAAATAAAGTTTCCTCTAAAGGCTTGGAATATTTCAAGATAAGGAAGTCTATTAATCAGAGAGAAGCCACTGGATATATACCCAGATTCAAGTGATCTGTTAGGTAAATTGATAACCTACCTGCAGGTGTGGTTTAAGCTTTGTCTTATATAGTCTTAGGTCTGTTTAATGAGTTATAAAGGACATCTTCAAGAAGGGAATGAAAAGGCATGTCTGATCTCCCTTCTTACGGCCAGCAACTCAGCTTTAGGGTATTTCTGGGGTCCCCTTGGCTAAGAGGGAGGTCCATTCAATCAGCTGGGGGGGACTTAAGGTTTTATTTTAGTTCACATAGAAAACTCCTCCTAAATCAGAGATACAAAGTCTCACTCCCCTTAAGGGGATGTGTGGGTGTGGGTACGATGGGGCAGGGGGAGTCATGTTGTAGGCAGCCTGGAGTAGTGAACCACACAGCTCAAGTTTTGACCTGACAGTAGCTATCACCTAACTGCCAAACAAATAGTTGATGATGACGTAAGTACTGCAAGTAATTTGGTCATGTGTCCCTTTGCGCAAATACAGTTCTTAAATACTTTTCCTTTCCAGATGTTCGTTCCAAACGGGAGTATGATGAAAGCCATGTGATTACAGCCCTTCGTGTGAAAAAGGTATATGGTTGAGTCAGTCTGGGGCAGGCTGGCTGCCTTGCAGGAGAGTGGGAAACAATGGGAGGTTCTAGTACCGTGAGATCGCGTCCCTTCCCTAGGTGACCTCATGGCCTTAGCAGTTGGCATCCGATGTTCCTGCCCTTGGGATCTATTGTTACGGTGACTCCGCCACTCTCTGACTCTACTGCTCACTAACTCCTCTCTACCTCCTGGCTTCTGTTTGCCCATTCATTCGTTTAACCATGTTTATGGCCCACTGTGTGCCAGACACTTTCTAGAAGATGGGGATATATCAGTGCCTTAAAAAAGAACAAAAATCCTTACTCTTACAGAAATTACATTTGATCTTACAGTCGGCTGCATCCTGTCTGCCTGCTCCTGACTTGTGCTTATCCAGGCCTGCTGCTCACTGCCCCTTTATGGGGGTTTGTGGATTCGGCCCCTAGTGCCCCACGAGAGAGACAGTCACTAATTCAGCTGGCCACAGTTGCTCTAATGCCAGGACCTCTAATAGGCTGTGGGCAGTCAGCAGACCAGCTGTTCTTGGCCAGACACTTATCCCTGGTCCAGTCATCTGTGGTCAGCTTTTTTCAGAGGGGGAAGTAAGTGTAGAAGATGCTGGAATTTAACAGACTCTCGGGTCCACGGCCATTTCCATGCCTGTGTGTGTAGTCGGGAGAGCGCAGGCCTGGCTCATCCCAGCGCTGCTGTGAAGGGAATACTTGCTCAACCGAACCCACCACTCACTGGCTTCTCCTGTGGTTTCCTTAGAAGGGGAGTGAATATCTCATCCCAGAGTCCGTGGATCTGGAGTGTGTGAAGTACTGTGTGGTGTATGATAACAATACCAGCAACATGGAGGTGCCCTCAAAAGATAAAGAAGAAGAATCTGATGATTCTGATCAAGGTGGGTTTCTACAACAGCAAGAGTAATAGTTAACAGTTACCGAACGCCTTTGCCACACGCTAGGAGCCGTGAGGCCAAGTGCTTCACCCGGGTCTGTTCATGCAATCTGCAGAACGACCTTACTGGAACGGTAATGTCATGAGCTATGAGGGGACTGAGATCTTGCCCTCTTTGCAAGAGAACAGGCGAGCCTGCTACAGTTTCATGGATACCGACAGAGATACAAGACTCCTGGGTCAGAGACAAAGGACTCTGTTATTCAGAACAACAAAACTAGCCAGAATCTCATTATTTTCTTTCTTTTTTCTTTTTGAGACAGAGTCTCACTATGTTGCCTGGGCTAGAGTGCCGTGGTGTCAGCCTGGCTCACAGCAACCTCAAACTCCTGGGCTCAAACAATCCTCCTGCCTCGGCCTCCCAAGTAGCTGGGACTACAGGCATGCAGCAACATGCCTGGCTAATTTTTTTCTATATATTTTTAGTTGTCCAGTTAATTTCCTTCTATTTTTAGTAGAGAACGGGGTCTTGCTCTTGCTCAGGCTGGTCTCCAACTCCTGACCTTGAGTGATCTGCCCGCCTCGGCCTCCCAGAGTGCTAGGATTACAGGTGTGAGCCACCATGCCGAGCCTCATTATTTTCTTGCACTGGTTCTCCAAGCCCCAATTGTCTCTTTTGTTTTGTTTTGTTCTGTTTTGTTTTTGAGACAGAGTCTTGCTCTGTTGCCCAGGCTAGAGTAGAGTGCAATGGTGTGATTGTAGCTCATTGCAACCTCAAACTCCTGGGCTCAAGTGATCCTTCAGCCTCAGCCTCCCAAGTAGCTGGGACTACAGGTGCATGCCACTACACCTGGCTAATTTTTCCTGTTAACACTTTTTCTAGAGATGGGCTCTCTGTGTTGCCCAGCCTGGTCTCAAACTCTTGGCCTCAAGCGATCCTCCCACCTTGGCCTCCCAAAGTGCTAGGATTATAGGCATAAGCCACCATGCTTGGGCTCAAGCCCCAATTCTCATAGGCTAAAAGGAAGAGGGCCAGGTGACACCTATATACACAGCAAGTTGCCTTATAGGAGCAGAACCCAGAGCTTAGGGGGCCTGGGTCTTCTATAATGGGCAGTAAAGAAGAAAAAACTCTCTTCCAAGGCTGTTATATAAATATTTTGAAAAGCTAGTTTGGAACGAAGGCAGCCAGTGCCTTTCTTTGATCCTTGGACATGCAGAAGTGTGAGAGACCATGGTGGATTGTCTAACAGGTAACATTGTCCCCATTTTAGAGGTGGGAGGAACCTGGAGCCCAGAAAGGTGAAGTAACTCACCCAGGATCCCACACCTAGGGAATTAGTTATCTACTGCTGTGTAACGAATCATGCCAAAACTCAGCAACTGCAAATAAAACAACTAACAGTAATTATCTCACTGTTGCTGTGGGCCCAGAATTCAGGAGCAGCTCAGCTGGGTGGTTCGGACACAGGGTTTCTCCTGAGCTTGTAGTCAAATGTGAGCCAGCGCTGCTGTCATCTGAAGGTTTGGGCCAGGTGGCCTGCATCCAAGAGGACTCACTCACCTGGCTATAGCCAGGAGCCCTCAGTTCCTCACACATGGACCTCTTCAGGGGACACCTTGAATAGCTTCACATATGGCAGCTGGTTCCCCAGAGCAAGTGACCCAAGAGAGAAGGAGAGAACAAGAGGGAAGCCATGTGCCTTTCTGACCCAGTCTCGGGACTCACAGTCACCTCCGCCACAGCCTATGTATCAGAACCAGGTCATTAAGTCCAGCCCACCCTTGTGGAGAGGGCAGTTGGCCTTGACCTTTCAAAGGGAGGCCTTTGAAAGAATGTGTGGACGTTCTGAAGCCACCACTCCTGTAAGTTGGAGAGGCCAGGATTCAATCCAGGCTCAAGTGTGGCCAGTTCTAGTGTGTTCCCCTGAACCCTGAGACTCTGCTGTGTTCTCCTTGCAGTCCCTGGTTTTAGGTTGACCACCCGTGGCCGTTGGCATGGGGCACTCCTCTTCCTGTGACTCAGTAGCTAATTAACACGTGTGGGTGCAGTTCCAGAGGCTGGCACTCACACGCCTGCCATTGGGTGGCGCTAAGCCTCTACCTTTAATAAAACCAGCTTTCCAGACTTTCTTCCCAGGAGGTCCTTCGCCAGGAAACTGTCCCTTCTTCCCCACGCTCGTCCTGCTGGGCGCTGGTCTGCGACCCTAGGATTGTAGGCTGGACCCTGAAACCCTAGGGGACAGTGCTCAGTAAAGATGACCATTCTGTAACTGAGCTCCCCGTGCTATGAGGCCCCCATCTTCGCTTGGGAAACCACGATCACACAGATGACTTGTCCGCTCAAGGCAAATTTTCTTGTTTAAAATGGCATTTTTCAGTAAATGCAAAGTCTTCAGGGGTACAAGACCATCTCAGGGTTTCTCGCGCCACCCTGTTTTCCTTCGATTGTTAAACAGTTGCCGCCTCAGTACCTTCCGCATGATGTCCTAGAAGTGGGTGCAAGGTGTCCTTCCCTGCTGTCCCCTGGGTGAGGTGTAGTGCAAGTGGCTTTGGCCATGAGCTCTGTCCTTGCTGTGTCTGCAGCTGAAATGCCCATGGCTGGTGGAAGTCGCGAGCTTCTCTGTCCCTGGCAGTGCAGAGCGGCTGCTCAGCCCGGTGCCCACCTGTCCAGCCGCAGCACCTGGGCTTCCACAGGTGCTGCCAAATCTCCCGAGTCTCCGAGTTAGGCTAACCACCCACCTGCTCTGCTGGGAGGGGGTGCGCAGAATTCCCTGTGGGAAGTGGGGCAGAGCTGTTTTCAGCCCCTCACCCTTAGCCTGTGTCTCCCTCCTCAGCAGGGTCTCTTCTTACACACCCAGTAAGTGTCTTCCCTGGTCTTGACCTCTGGGACTTTCTCTCCAAACATGCCCCTTTTTCTGAGAAAGATTTCTCTTGTGTTAAATCATCCGTGTTTGCAACAAACAAAATGGATTACAGACCCCCAAGCCAGGTTCTTGATATGTGAGGGAAAACTTTGGGAATTTGGGGGTTCCTTTTCCCCTCTCTTAGCAGAGCCTGACTTTCGTGACAATTGGCTGGCCAAGAACCCATCATAATTTAACTTAAAGCTCCCCCTCCCCGAGCATGGACCTCTTGTTCTAAAAAAGCAGAACCTGACCTCCCCTGGATCTCTGTGGCAGGGTAGCTTGGCTACCAGATTGTCCTGATTGTCCCTTGGAAACTGGCCTTTCTCTGGCACTGACTGTCATCCCTGACTGTGAATACAACTCCAGTGGGTCTTGTGGCAGTGGTGGGGAAGCAGCTGTCTGGTCTGAAGGTGGCAGCAGTGTGGCCTGGGACTCCCTCCCCAGCTCCCCTGGTCCCTCTGACTTGCCAGTCTTGTGCTCACAAGGGATATGGCAGGTGCCATGAGACCCGCTGGCCTGATTCTCTGGTTTCTGAGCCATGCCAGCCCTCTGGGTCCTGCTCCTGTTCCCTCCCAGCCTGGCTCCAGGCTCTAGACTCTTCCTCTGAATGCAGTCGCTCAGACAGGTCCCAGGCCACTTATGTCCTAAGCAGCTCCTGCTGGAACTGTCTTTGTCTCCCTGAACAACATTCTATGTAGAAGTTAGAGTCCCTGCCCTTCCCTTTCTGCTCATAGCTGGCTCTCCCAATCCCGCTGCACAGTGTTTCTCTTTCTGGGCCACATCCTCTGCATGTCTTGGCTTAGCCTTAATTATGCAAACTTCCTGTCACATATCTAATTTGCATACAGTCTAATGGTCATTCTGCAGATCAATGAAGGCCTTTAAGATTAAATTGCTGTCGAAACCACAATGAGCTATCACTTCATACCCACCAGGATGGCCATAATCATAAAGGCAGGTAATACGTGTTAGTGAGAATGTGGAGAAAACGGAAACTTCACGCCCAGCTGAGCAGGATGAGAAGTGGTGCAGCCACTGTGGAAAACAGTTTCGTGTTCCTTCAAAAGGTGAGGGTACATACCCCAAAGAAATGAAAGCACATGCACACGAAAACTTGTATGTGAACGTTCACGGCAACATTATTCGTAATAACCAAAAAGCATCAACAGATACAGGAAAAGAACAGAATGTGGTCTGTCCACGATGGGATATTATTCAGCCATACACAGGGAGGACATACTGATACATGCGGCGACATCGACGAACATTGAAGAGACTATGGTGATAGAAGCCAGATATAAAATATCACATAGTAGGCCGGGCGCGGTGGCTCACGCCTGTAATCCTAGCACTCTGGGAGGCCGAGGCGGGCGGATTGCTCAAGGTCAGGAGTTCGAAACCACCCTGAGCAAGAGCGAGACCCCGTCTCTACTAAAAATAGAAAGAAATTAATTGG